>JAJOOR010031321.1:0-20181 GCA_036250505.1 Solanum acaule | reverse complement strand
TTGAGCATGTTTTAGCTAAGAGATGTTAGTTCCTCCTTGAAAATGAATAGATATAGAATTTAATGCATTTTGGGTTGGTAGATGTAGTTCCTACTCCCTTGTGTTGCTTTAAGTAGGTTTAGCTTGGTGTTGAAGTTTTCCTCCGTGGTTATGTGCATTTAGATGTATTGCATTTAGGCTGCATTTCATTATATTGCCTCATATTGTAGCATCTTTGAGTGAAGTTGCATTTAGGCTGCATGAATGTGTGTTGAGCATGTTTTAGCTAAGAGATGTTAGTTCCTCCTTGAAAATGAATAGATATAGAATTTAATGCATTTTGGGTTGGTAGATGTAGTTCCTACTCCCTTGTGTTGCTTTAAGTAGGTTTAGCTTGGTGTTGAAGTTTTCCTCCGTGGTTATGTGCATTTAGATGTATTGCATTTAGGCTGCATTTCATTATATTGCCTCATATTGTAGCATCTTTGAGTGAAGTTGCATTTAGGCTGCATGAATGTGTGTTGAGCATGTTTTAGCTAAGAGATGTTAGTTCCTCCTTGAAAATGAATAGATATAGAATTTAATGCATTTTGGGTTGGTAGATGTAGTTCCTACTCCCTTGTGTTGCTTTAAGTAGGTTTAGCTTGGTGTTGAAGTTTTCCTCCGTGGTTATGTGCATTTAGATGTATTGCATGCATGATGGGCTTCTAGTCTAGAGTAGTTTCTTTTAAGAAGTTTTTAGAATCGTCATTTGAGGATGACTGTTCCCAAGGGGGGGATATTGTAATGCCCCGGAAATTAGTAGACTAAACTAGAGCCAAAAGCTAGGGTGCTAGAGTGTGATGTTGAGAATTACAGTCATAGATTAGACTTTATGTTCTTGGAATGAGAGGTTTAGTAGTTGAACGTCAAGGTACGTGTTTGACCTTGTAGCTTAAAAGACCATTTAGAGTTTGGTTGAGCATGGGTATGGCAAGTGCCAAGGCAAAAGGGCAAGCCTAAGCCAAGGGGCCAAGGCTGCCCAACCTTGGCAAGCTACTGCCCAAAGGGTTCATGACCAGTGGTCTTGACAACGGTCCGTGAAGGAGTCAGTGGAGACCGCTTAGCCTTGTGGGAGATGAAACCTTGAGCCTTAGCTAATGCCCAAGGGACCACGAGACACTTCACGGCCAGTGGTAATGACCATGGCTCATGGTCATGCCTTAGTGTGGAGGGAGTTTGGCAAGTTGAGGGGAGCCACTGGACAAGGGAACACGGGCACCACCACGGGCCGTGGTGCCCTTTACGGCTCATGATCATGGGTGTGGTCCCTGGCAAGGGGCTGCCTAGTGAGGGGTTAAATTGTAAATTCATATTAAGTTAGTATTAAGTGGGGGTCATTTTATATGTCTTTTATTCACCTATTTAAGGTATTTTAAGTTTTTAGCCCCTACTTTTAAGTCACTTTTCACAAGACCTAAATCACTCCTCTCTCAAATATTTCTCTCTCTAGAAACCTCCATTGAAGAAGAAGCTAGAACTTAAAGCTAAGGTCAAGAACAACGGCTCCTTTTCAAAAGGATTGTGCTAGGGCATTGATTAAAGTATGTTTAGCTTTTCATCTATGGGTTCTTCCACCCATAGAGTCCCCTGGAATTTCCCCTAATTTATGAAGAAGAACCCCAATCTAAGCTAGGGTTACTTCCAATGTGTGGGTTTTAGATGGGTATGATTCCAACTGGTTGGATAATACTTAGATATGATTAATTTAGTGTTGATTAATGATATTATGAAGAATTTATGTGAATTCCATGATTAACCCTAGCTAGCAAAGTATGTGAGTTTATGTCTTTTGATGAGAAATTGATGATTCTTAATAGAATCTCTAGAATTTTATCATGTATAGAACTTATCCAAGAATGGGAATATGAAATCATAAATGGAACTAGAATTATGAAAGTATGATAGACCATGAATGGTAATGATATAATTCCGGACTTTATATTGAATTACGCATAGAATTGCCTATGTTTAAGGCTTATGACTAGTATGTCTTCTAATCCAACCTAGTATAATGATTGAGGAGTAAAGCTTGTATATAGGGCTTGAAGTCATAATATTGATCACTAGCGCTAATAGAGTAAGTCTAATATGGTGAGTAGCTTGCATATGAATGATACACTAAAGGTTAGAGTTATTGTGGAAGTTTTTTACCCACATGACCTATCTTGTACTAAATGAATGCATGTATGAAGAATCTGTAAGGACTTCTCACATAGAATGATTCTAGAATGAAAGGTTAACAACCTAAAATGAATTAAAGCATGTTAGAATAGAATAGCTTAAAGTTGTGATATATGATCCCTTCATGTGTAGCCTGTATATGTAGCATGAGTTAGAAGATCTCATGGTAGCTTGGGATTGAGGGACCCTACCCTCCTAAGATTAGCTTGAGTTAGCATTGCAAGAATGCTTTCCATGGTAGCCTGAATTAGCATTGCAAGGATGCTTTTCATGGTAGCTTGAATTAGCATTTGTGGGATGCTATTCATGGTAGCTTGCACTAGAGTAGGCATGGTAGCCTAGGATTGAGGACCTACACTCTCCTAAGGGTAGCTTGAACTAGAATTATAAGATGCATTTCATGGTAGCTTGATTTGGTTTGGCCAAGACCATTTCATGGTAGATTAGGATTGAGGATTCATACTCTCATAAGGATAGCTTATGGTTGAGGATTCATACTCCCCTAAGGGTAGCTTGCATCATAATAAATGTTTGCATGACAGCTAGGTAGGAATAGTTGTATTCTTCCTTGGATAGCTTAGATTGCATGATAGTGTGTTTTCCATGGTAGTTAGGCCTAGCCTAGTAGTGGGCTATTCTTTGATAGTCTAGAATAATAAATAGTAAGCATTGAGTAAGCTAGCCTAAAGAAGTACTTAGTGTGAGTGGTAGTATAAGATAACATCCATACATGGCACAAGTATGACTTGAAGCTACTTATGAAGTCTCCTCTTATGTGATGTATGTTTAGCTTGGGTGTTGCTATAGTTGACTTCCATGATATGATTGACTTGAGATAGTATTTCCTTGCCTTTATATAGTAGGTCAAGAATGACTTCTTTGAATAGTAAGCATGAATATAGTGACTTCAAGATATGCTTAGTGTGAGTGGTATTATGGGATTCCCCTCATGCATTGCACAAGTGTGCCTTAAGGTTACTTAGGAGTATAAGTGCTCTTATGACATGAAAACCTAGGTCTTGACTATGAAGGTGAACTGTGCCTAAGAATGAATAAAAAGAGGTACTTAGCTTGGATGGTATTATGGGATGCTATATTTGCCTTGCAGAAGTATGCTTTGAGGTGGCTTGTGAAGTAGTTCTCTTGTTATATAAAGGACAAAGGTTGAAGTATGTAAATAGGAAACTCTTAGTAGAGTCTATGCTATGAGCATGATGTATCTCCTGTGATGATTTATAATGTATTTTGTTGACTTATGTATAAATGATTCTCATGTTGGAGACCATGCTATGACTATGATGATTATGTTATGACTGTGTTATTATCTCATATGCTTATGTCTTATGTTGACTAACCATTTTGAGATGCTCTTATGATGTTGTTCTAGCTTTCATACTTGGTACATTTTGTACTAATGCATATTGCCTACTTTCTAATCAAATGTAGGGTTTTGGATATTGAGTTACTTTGGAGGCTAGGTTTCTAAGGTGCAAGAACAGTTGAAGAATTGGTGAGTCCTCATAGCTTCGAGGACAAACCCCTTATGTTTCCTTTATGTCATTGTTTTATGTTTTAGACATTTATGTGGGCTTCGTTCCAAATCTTTTATTCAGGGGTTTTAATAGATGGTTTGAGATAAAGTTGTAGTAAAGACTTCCACTTGCTTATGAAAATGTTTTCGATTGTATTGTTTAAAGATGTTTTAAATTTTCCCGTACTTTTCTATGATCTTATGTTATGATTATTCTAACGGCTTGTATGCGACCCCTTCGGGGTCAAGTACGCCATGTTACATCTTGGTGGTACCCCTGGGTCGTGACGGTTACACCAGTTCCTAGAAAGTTGTTATATGCCCTTTTCGGATAAGGGATATTACAAATTGTGAGGACTGTATAAACCATGATTGTCTATGTATAAATAAAAATAAATCTATAAAGTTCAAATTATACCAGAACCAAATTCAAATATTGTAATGTGTGGTGATGTATTTTATTGACCTACATGACTAATTCGATGGATTGGTGTCTCATCAACTACTTATGTCTATGAATGTAAGACAATACTTCTATCGAGGTTGAGTCTTGAAAGTAGAAGACCGGAGATCAATATAGGAAATTTTGTTAGGACTCTATTGATGCTTGCATCAACTGAAGGTACCATCTGAATCGGTGCGACACATATGATGTGATCTTTGGTGTATTGCATGTTATGATCTGATTGATCAACACCACCAGTAGAATCTTATTTTTAAACATATTTTATGTGATAAGGTACATATTCATCGTTGAAAAAGACATCCTATTTAAATCAAAATAATGAAGTATAAAAAAATCTATTTACATTAAATAATAAAAAACCAATATACGGACCACTGAATATTTGTTAACTTCTAAACGTCATTCGTGAAATCTGGATCTACTTGATATTCAGGAGGTAAATCTTAACCAACGAGCTTAAAACAATATAAACACAAACTCTTAATAAATACAAATATGAACAATTAGTTAATAAAACATTATCATATAAGCCATAATCAAACCTCTACAATTGTATCTTCCATTGATAACTCGTCAGTGATGGCAACCTTCAAAGACTTACCAACAGTCTTAGATTTATTTAATTTATAGAAAGAATATCATATAAAAACAAAGGTATACAAAGACAATAGAAAAGTAAAAACAAACCTCTGAAATCTTTTCATTCGGTTATAACTCATCAATGATCTAAAGCTTCAAAGACTAACCAATAGGCTTAAAAAACAAACACTTAATACATACGTTCATAAATAGAGACTTTATACATAAAAGTTCAAAGCATAAATACATATATAAAAACAACAGTTAAGAGAATAATCAAACCGCCTCTTTTTTCTGACCTAGTGACAACTCATCTGTTATGGGGACCTTCAATAAATAAGAACTCCATAAATTAACTTATGACTATATATTGTATAAAAATTATACAAACATGTATTGTCTAATAAATATAGATTTAAAATTGTATATAAGTTATTATAGATATAAATAGTTGAAAGTTGCACATATACGTTCAGATAATATTGAATTACCTCTTTATTCTCTAAGTTACTTGTTTGATCTGGATGTTGTAGTCCAGAAAGTGAACATGCAGACTGTATAGTGACTGGTACATGCCCCTAGTTAATGACTACGGTGGAACTTTTAAACCAGAAACCTGAAATGAATAATTACAAATTCAACATACAAAATATAAATTATATAACAAATGTAATTATATGTTTTTATAAAAAAACCTTGGCAGTTGATTTTTTGGTGATCATGACATTCATGGCATTCAGCACAATATTGAAGTTTTAATTGTAGCAACTTTCTTAAATCTGTAATCTCATTCTTTACCTAGAAATACATGAAGGTATGAATTTTAAAAATGTTAAAAATAATAATACAACAATATGTCCAACAATATTATACTTAAAAACACTTTGAATAAATCAAATTCAACACGTGAAATGTTGATTTGAGATGACTCGGTGGTTGATACTGTAACACATATATCATCAGATTTTTAACGTTTAACACGTTGGTTGGTGACTGGTTTTGTTACCGTAATAGTAGGTTTCTTTGTGTGTCTCACACCCCGAGTCTTCACTGACGGAGAGACTAGAGCATTACGTGTTTGTGGCCTTTTTGTACAGTGATCCTGAAAAACTTTTGGTAGGGTCGTCTTTGATATAACCGGGACAGATTGGCTGAGCCTCTTTTTGATAGGTGAGGGACCAGATCAGATATAACTTTTTCCTTTTCCTTATTAATAATTGATTTTGGTGGGTCTTGAAAGTAATCATCTAAAGAAGGGGATTGTATAACATCATCTGCTTCGATATTTGAAGATGGTATTGGTGGTGGAGCTGTATCAGATTGAGTATATTCTAGTGGTAATGGAATAATTGCAATTTCCAATGGACTAGGAGTTATATTCCGGAAAGTAATCTGAAATGTATAACAAAATGATTGTGTGTGTATGTATATATATATATATACATACATATAGAGAGAGAGAGTCACTAAATATATACACTATTTATAAGAGGACATGATTTGTATATATAAACACTAATAACTCAATATTTGTATATGTATAAAAATGAAAGTTCCATTGATCGAATATGTATGAATACGATAAACAATATTTGTATATAATATAAAGAATAATACACATTAAGAATAGGCAAAAAAACATATCAGATTATTGACATAACTTAACATTCCTATCATGAAGTACTCGATGCGAGGATAATTCCAATTGGTGACCCAGTTGAGAATTCTAGAAATCTGCTAAGATTTCTTAGTAGCAATATTCTTATCCACCTTTGAACAACATTCATAAAACCAAACTTTCATAGCAATAGGAAACCCATGAAGTCTGTAGTACTTCCTTGTTGTTGTCATCTTTCTATTGATATATTTTGTTAGCTCCTCAAACGCTTTGTTACCTCCATGAATAATACATATACATGCCAGATTCTACCAAGTCAAAGCCGATTCGCTCAATTGTTGTAGAGTTGGGCTCTACAGATAGAATGTATGTATGTATCAACAACAAAATTTGAAACTTCAATGCGTCATTAGCATTATCACCCCATACCTTGTTATTAAAATTTTGAACAAATTCTGCTTTTGATACACTATTTCTTCATTGGTAATGCATCTGAAGAATTCTATTTGGTTTTTCAGTGTTGAACACAAATTCTAAAAGATCATCACTCCATTTAAGCCCATAAAAGAGAGAAATTGCTACGGGTGAAACGTAGAGTGGTACCATTTATGTAATTCATAATGGCATCAGTACAACTACCCTCTACCTCTCGCAACATAAAACATCTAAACAATTGTGCTTGAACATGACAATGATTCATGCTTGATATATGAGCAAACCAAGATGATGCGCAAAATTGATTGAAGGCAACTTTCGGCAATTTGGACCGTAACTGATCCTTTGCACCAATATTGGTATAGCATTGCACGTGTGGGGTGTAAAGTGGATCTTCTTTGAGGATAAATTGTACTCCCTAACAAATCACATAAATTGATAATACAATATCAAATGTATAATTATATAACACAGATCACAAAGACAGTGACAAAATATAAAATTATACAAATTGAATATCTATATAAAAATACAGAGTTATACAAGTATGGTACAACTGTGAAACAAAAAGAATTATACAATTTAAAAACAGGTATACATCACAAATTCCAAAATAATGGCAATTATTGAAATATACAATTTAGTTTATATATAAAGGTACGGATATATACAAACATTTACAAATATGGATACAATTTTAGATCTGAACTTCAAACATTTATACAATCATATATTATATAAATTACCTCGATTCTTTCAAAATGTAGGTGTTCAATTGAATCAATTTGGGCATCTTTTTTTATGTTTGTTGGTGCAATCTCTTTTACTTTATGCTTCTTCTTTGAAATCAAAACATCAACTAATTTCTCTTCTTTAGGTTCATTCACTTTCTTATTCTTTCCCTTTGAATTTGCTACATGCATGACTTCAAGCATCTTCAATGGGGTATTACAGGACTTTGATATAACCTCTTGTTGATTAACTCCAGATTTAGAATTGGATCCTAAAATTTCTTCAAAATCATGAGTTAAACCTAAAGAAAACGATGGAAAATCATCCAAAATTTGTTTATTTGGTTGTATACCTCTAGTGATTCTCTTCGAAGGTGTTTCTTCATCCATTATTTTGGTTTTATTAAACGAAAAAACTGAAAAAGTCAAAAAATTGTAGTCATATACAAATACAAAATAATAGAATAAGACTAAAACCGCCAAAACAATTACCTAGAAAATCTGGGAGGACGAATTGAGAGGGAGCGATTGAAATTTTTAAATAGATTTCTATTGAATGATTTAAGGTGAAAACAAGTTAAAAGGAAGAATATGTAGAAAGAAACAGTAGCGTCTGAAATGGTATAAAGAGGCACGCTTATACAAACTGACACCCGTAATTTTGACCAAAAAATAGGTGGAGAATGGTAAATAAGGTAACCTGTAGCTATTTTAAATAATTAATTAGTATATGTTTGCTTTTCCATGTAATTTTACCTAAAAAGAAGGCAAAATTACATGGAAAAGTAAACATACACTAATTAATTACTTAAAATAGCTACATTTTATTTTATTTACCATTTGCCACCTTTTTTTTGTCATAATTATGCTTGTCAGTTTGTGTAAGTGTGCCTCTTTATACATATTTCACATGCTACTATCTCTCTCAACATATTCTTCATTTTAACTTTTCTCACCTTATATTAAAAATTTCAATCTCTCCCTCTCAAATCATCGTCCCAAATTTTTAGGTAATTGATCTGGTAGATTCAGTCTTACTCTATTATTTTGTATTTGTATGTGACTGCGATTTTTTGTGACTTTGCAGTTTTTTCGTTTGATACATCAAAAATCATCAATGAAGAAACACCTTCTACAAGAATCACTAAAGGTATACAACTGAATAGACAAATTTTGGATGATTTTCCATCCTTTTCTTTGGGTTTAACTCACGATTATCAAGAAATTTCAGGATCCCTTGCTAAATCTCTAGTTAATCAACAGGAGGTTATATCGAAGTCCCGTAATACCCCATTGAAGATGCAAGAAGTCATCCATGTTGCAAATTCAAAAGGTAAGAACAAAAAAGTGAATGAACATAAAAAAGGTAAATAAGTTGATGTTTTGATTTCAAAGAAGAAGCGTAAAGTAAAAGAGATTTCATCAACAAGCAACAAAGAAGATGCCCAATCTGATTCAACTCAACAACTACATTTTGAAAGAATTGAGGTAATTTGTGTAATATATAATAGTATAAATGTTTGAAGTTCAAATCTAAAATTGTATCCATATCTATAAATATTTGTATATAGTCGTACATGTATATACAAATTGAAATTGTATATTTCAATAGTTGTTGTCATTTTTAAAAAAATTGTGTCGTACACTTGTTTTTCAAATTGTATAATTCTTTTTGTTTCATGGTTGTACCCATATTTGTATAACTTCATATTTGTATATAGATATTTAATTTGTATAGTTCTATATTTTCGCCACTGTCTTTGAGATCTGTGTTGTATAATTATACATTTGAAATTGTATAATCCACTTATATGATTTGCTAGGCAGTAGAATTTATCCTCAAAGAAGATCCACTTTACACCCACACATGCAATGCTATACAAATATTGGTGCAATAGATCAGTTACGCTCCAAATAACCCAAAGTTACATTCAATCGATTTTTGTGCATCATCTTATTTTTCTCAAATATCAAGCATGCATCGTTGTCATGTTCAAGCACAACTGTTTAGATGTTTTATGTTTCGAGAGGTAGAAGGTAGTTGTACTGACGCCATTATAATTTACACAAATGGTAACACTCTATGTTTCACCCATAGGGACTTCTCTCTTGTTTCTCACCTTAAATGAAGTGACGATCTGTCAGAATTTTTGTTCAACACTGAAGAACCAAATATAATTCATCAGCTGTATTTTCCAAGATGAAACAATGTATCAAAAGAAGAATTTGTTCAAAGTTTTAATAACAAGGTATGGGGTGATAATGTTGATGACGAGTTGAAGTTTGGAATTCAGTATTTCATACATACATAAATTCTATTTGAAGAGCCGCACTCTACTACAATTGAGCAAATCGACTTTGACTTGATAGAATATTGCATGTATATGGATTATCAGTGGGGTAACAAAGTGTTTGAGGAGCTAACAATATATATCAATGTAAAGATGACAAAAAAAGGAAAGTACTACAGAATTCACACTAAAAAACAGTCCTTAACGATGGATTTCTAGCGACAACCATATTTTTGTCGCTGCCTAACGACAAATTAGCGACACAATAAAGCATATGTTGCTAAATAAATAAAACAATATTAGTATCCAAACTAATGACGAATTAGCGACGAAAATCAAAATTTATTGCTATATTTGGGCGCTAAAAATAGGCACCTTAATTTTTCCTACAAAAACAGCGACGTAGGGTTGCGGGAAATTTTTCTCAAAATCTAGCGATGGATGTATCGACCATCTATTTGTTGCTAAACATAAAAAATATATTTAAAGACTTAGCAACAAAAATAAATTATCGTTAGTTATTTATTCTCTATTAACAAAGATATATAAATCGACGAATATATATATATATATTCCATAGCTAAATACGTCACCACTATCAATTAAATATGAGGAAAATATTTTTGTTATATTTTTTTCTATTCCAAAACAAAAGTAGAGACCTAATGAGAATCATTTTTCCCATCTTCAACAAGATTATTTTTCCCCTCTTCATTGTATGTGAGAAATAGGGGACTCGATTCACTCTCAGGTTTCACTGATACTTTCAAATTTTGTTCACTTGAGTTTTCTCACTGACTTTTGGGACTCAGAATCTCACATGTTCAGGAGCTCAGAAGTAAGTCTCAAATTCTTAATTTTACGAATTCACTGTGAATTTGGATTTGAGTTATGAGAAAACTATCGTGAATTTCAACCAAAGTTCATGATTTCCCTCATTTTTTACTGCGCTCAATTATTTTTATGGCATGAAATTTTATGAATTTCAAGTTGAAATTTTCAATATAGTTACTTGGTTTGGGGATTTTGGGTTTAGTTCCTAGAACTTAGAAGGCATAGCACTGCACTCACTGGCCACTGCTCACATTTTACTCTCTTCTCAGAAGATCCTTAGTTCACTCAGTCACTCACGGTCTGAATTTCTCTCTCAGAAGCTCACGATTCAACTCTCGGAATTTGAACTTTGCTCAGGTGCTCACAATTTCACTCTAAGAATTAGAACTCTGCTCATGTGATCACGATTTCTCATTCTTTGATACTGGTAAGTCTAAATTACACTTTAATTTCATGATTTCACTGTGACGTTTTGATTTCATTCCTGACAAAACTATAGTTGAATTGGCATATAATTTGGCTTTTCCTTTAATGTGAGAAATCATTTACTTGATTAAGTAGTTAATATTTTATTGACTTGAATATGATGTATATATTAGTACTATGTTTGGACTTAATTTTCTGTTTGTGCTAGACAATTTTCATGTTTTGTGACATGGTGACAACTTAATATTCAAATTGTGATATTGTAGTGGTGAAGCCTGTAGTGCTGTTGTTTTATTTAGTTATTTTGGTATGATATTTGTGTTGAGCAGCGTGTGGTGCAGTAGACTTGTTCTTTTGTTACTGTTGTTAGGAACTTGATAAATTAGGAAGCATACAAGGCTTGTAGTGTTGTTGTGTTGTTACTGTTGTACCTGTTGATTAGCCTAATTGAATTGCTATAATCTATATTGTAGTGTTGTTGTGTTGTTCCCTTTCTTTTCTTCTGGTCCTTATATAATTATCACTTTCCCATTTACTGGAAGTTTCAAGGATGATTTCTTCCAAAGATGTTACAATGAATGGGTGGGTCAAGGAGGAAATTTGATATTGTAAGTATCAAAGGAAATTACTTATTATTCTGGAGATTTACTTGCATATTTTTTAATTTGGATGATAAATTTTGTCTTTCAAAGAAAACCTTGGAAGCACAATTTAGCAAATTTTTAATTAGGTAGAACTACAGCTCATTAACGTGGTTTGTTAGTTGATCTCTAGTAATGCATGTCTCTGGAGAAAAAAATTAAGTTATGTGCCTAAGAAGTTGCTTTCTTCTAGGGTTTTTTCATCCTTTTGGTTCGTATGTAAAATTGACTTTGTTTGGGTTGCTTTGGAAGTTATGTTTTTTTGTTCATGTTAGATTTGTTTTTCGATGAAAAATGGAGTTTTAGGTCGATGACAACTTGATCTTTGTTTGAATTATATGTTTAATTGGAAAATTGAGTTTAGGCTACTTGTCGTAGAGTTAAAAAAATTTAGGTCTAGATTTGGAACCAGAAGTGGTCCTTGGTGTAACACTTCAGAAGTGCTGGGCGACTACATGAGAATTAGAGCAAAAGGTAATGTCTCTCCTTTTATGCTAGATCTCTCGTGCTTTCAACTTTCTTGTCCAATTTACGATTTGTATTCTATATCCGAACAGTTTTGAGGATGAGCTTGCTCTTTTCAATTTAGCTTACTTTTTTATCATCCCGGTGTTGTATCAATCTCTCAGTCTTAGCACTTGTATACATTCTGTGTTAACAAAATGATGAGAATAGTCCTTTAAACATAGGTCTGATGAGCTTGTTAAGAGATGCCCAAAGGATATCATGTACTAGAGAGTAAGGGTAGTAGATGTCTTCCTATCGAAACTTTACGTATAAGGGACTAAAAACAAAAAGTATGTGCCTTCGAATTGCAGTCATACTAATCTTTTCACATTCATTGCGTGCTTTATTCTAGTTTATTTCATGATAAGGAACTGTGAAGAACTACTTTCTCAAAGATGAAACTGTGAATAACATAATAAGTGTTTCTGAAAATGAATCAGTTAATTGTAGTACCTATTTTATAACTAGCAACATGGTTTTAAAACTTAATTAGCATTTTTGGGAAACAAAAGAACAAACAGCCATTTTTCTAATGTGAAATGATCTAATAGACCCTTGTACTTGTATGTGTTTGTATTGTGGATCCTTTTACTTAACTCTTTACCAACGAAACCCTTAAATTCAATCAAAAGATGATTTTTAAACCCCTTTTATCATGTGTGTAGCCCACTCTCCCTTAAATAGATGACATGTCAAATCCATGTCACATAAATTAATAACACGTCATAGTTATCTTCATTAACTATTGTTAAAAATTATTAATCAAAATATTAAATAAAAGGTAAAATAATTCTTTAAAGTAATTTCTTATTTCTCTTACATTCCTCCAACTTCCGTCCACCTCTCCCGACCAACAACCACCATCACCACTGCCACCTACACCCTCATAGTCTCTTTTTCTTCCATTTAAACTTGTCGTCATACAAAAATGAGGGTTTCTTCCATTTAAACTTGTCTTCATACAAAATAAGAGGGTTAATTCTATTTAAACTTGTCTTTATACAAAAAAAAAAGGGAGATTGAAAATGAAAGTCTTGAAAAGAAAATCTTGAATGTTAAATTAGATCTAAATTAATCTTCCTTTGTTTCCTTTCCTTTTCCTTCCTTTGTAAGCCATTTGTATTTAAAAATCTTACTATTTTGTGGTGGTATTTGGTGAAACTAAAATGGAAATTTAAAAAATTTTAAAAAAGAATTGGGTCTACTAATGGGATGAGGGTGACTGAAAAAGGGAGTTGAGGCAAAGATGGGGTGGGGGATAGTTGAAGCCTTAAAGAGGGGGTTGGGGCGGATATGGTGTTAGGGATGGCTGAAAAGGGGGGTTAGGGCAGATATGGGGGGTGAGGGATGGCTGAAAAGGGGGATTAGGGTGGCGGGTGGGATGAATAGGAAGGTTGGGGCGAGGATAGGGAGGGGGTGGGGGTGGGGGATGACTGAATAAGGTGAGGTGAGGGGAAGAAGAACAACTTTTTTAAAAAAAAATTATTTTCTATTTTTTAAAAATTAAATATGTTCTTCACTTGACTTTACATGCGTGTTGTTACACTCTCTTGCCAACTCATTCATTTTAATGCTACATAAACATGGTCAATGGTAGGAAGGGTTTCATATATTGTGTTTTAAAGAGTTTAAGGGCACAATTGATAAATGGTTAAGTAGAAGGGTCCATAATACAAACGCATACAAGTATATGTGTCCATCAGATGATTTCACCTTTTTCTAAAGATTGGTTTACTATAACTCTATAATGGTCACGTAAACAAGCAATGGAAACAAAAGAACAGTGTAACGACCCAGGGTTACCCCTATATGTAACATGGTGTATAGGACCCTAAGAGACCCCATAGAAGCCACTTAGCATTCATAACATAAGAAATAGAACAAAGAAGTAAAACAACATTTCAAGTCCAATAGTTTTATAAAGAAAAGTGGAACTCTAAAACACTTGTCTCAATAGCCATCTAATACAATCGAATGAAATTTGGACTAGCCCATACATCATGTCACAAAATTTGAATTATGAAAGAAACTAACAACAATGAAAGTCTATCCTCGAAGCATGAGGACTCACCAAACCTCGGAAACCTCGCAATCAACCACTAGCCACAAAACTGAGAAACCTCATTATCGGTCCCTACATTTGGGAAATTGTAGGCAGGGGTATGTGTTAGTACAAAACAATGTACCAAGTATGATAGTTATGCATAAGACATTTAAATCATGCTAACAGGGGAAATTTCATGACATGCAATTGACCAAGCTAAAACATGATATAAAAGGGTTAGAAACATAAGTCATTAAACATAGTCAATGCAAGCTAACATTATTTAAAACCTTTGAACACATATGAGATACTTCTTGAAGTAACCTTAGTATGGGAAGTAGCCTTAACCGTCATAGAGACCATGTGAGCTATAATATTATCCCCCGGTATCTCCCACACCAAAAAGGATTATCCTACATGCCACGGTAAGGACCATGAACTTCTAGCTTAAGTTGATCCACTAACTAATCTCTATCTAGAGAATCATGCTATGGGGGCACATAGGTAAGGGATAAGAATATTGCTAATAGAAACTCGGCCTCTACTAACTGGAGAGCTTCCATCTCAATATACTCTCAGTGCTAAGCATAAATCTCATGGAATAGTCATTCCTTACTTGTTCTTATTATCGATGGAAGGGCAGGTCATCATGCCAATCCAAGCAAGGTCATAAGTCATCCATGGAAAGGTATCATTCAATAACCAATCCATGTTAGGTTTCATGAGGATAGATCTTAATCTTTTATTCAATTAGGTGAGAAGACCTTTCAACCTTAGAACTCTTTATTATGTGAGAAAATCTTTCACATCATGTTTGTTTGTGTGTTTCATGAAAAATCCTTTCAACAACACAATAACAACATCATCATTGATACTTTACTCTCAAAGCATCCATAAAACATTTGCATAGATTTCATAAGAACATGCATAATTCCATAATTCACCTTTTAAGGTTCAAAAGCCTCTTTCAATCATCGGCATTTAGAAAACATGGGTGAGATATGGATTTCATCATAAGCTCATGTAATCCTATCAATACATGCTTAATTTCATAATCAAAATCCTACATCACATGATCATAACTTGAAAACATGGGGATTACATGGGTTCGTAGGGAAAAATCATAAAATCATAGTATTTCATCAATTTATGCTTAAGAGATCATAATTCAATCATTTAAATCAATAATCAATATAACCCATGACAATTGAAGGAAACCCTAACTCAATTGGGAATTTCTAACTTTGAAAATAGGAGGATTTGGGAATTCCATGAATGGAAGGAATCCATGGATTAAAACGATCATAGCTCAAAGCCAATTGCTTATCTTCAATGGAGGAATTGAGACTTAACTTGAAACCCTAGGTTGAATCCTTTTTCTTCAAGCTTTCTAGAGAGAGAAATATTTGAGAGTTCTTCTTTTTGGTGAATTAGAAGATAATGAAGTGAATGACCTAATTTTGAAGGTTGGAATCACCTATATAGGGGTCTTAGTGAAGGGTAAAACGATGTAGTATAGAGATAAAATAATTAGGAAAAAACCCTACCCTCCCTAAACTTAACTGTCAGTCCACCATCTACAACCACGATCGATGAACCGTGCATAGGAAGATGGTCCATCCTGCACGATCGTCGTTCGTGGTCAAAAAAATGAGTCTGGGGCTCTGGACTACAGGCCCTCAACCACGGACAATGGTCCCACCAACGTTCCGTTGGTTCAGGCCGTGATTCCAACTGTCTGAACCACCTTTTTGGGTGCCATCCACAGACCACACCTATGGTCCGTGGTCCCATCCACAGGTTGTGGGAGTCCTTCGTTGGTTGGATCCTGGAGCTTCTGAATAATGTTTTCTTACGCTCTTTCGGATCCGGGGTGTTACAAACAAAATGCATATTTTTCTATTGTTTTTCATTTTTTTGGGTGTAATTTTTGTGAAAATCTAGTACTAATATAGTGTGAATCTGGTGCAACTATTTTGGTGGAATTTTAGGGATTTTTTTGGTATTGTTCTCGTGCAACTTTGGTGTTGTTTTGCTGCTTTTCTATTTCTTGTTGGTGCAGCGAAATGGTGTTGCTGTTTTGGCGTAATTTCGACACTATTTTGAGTCTTTTCTGGTGCAACTTTACTGTCTTTTTGTATTGTTCTGCTGTTGTTTTGGTTCACAAAAATCACTACTGAAAATTGGACAGATGTTTGAGAGAATACCAAAAGTGCACCAATTCTTGAAACATGGAGTACTATTAGTGCTCCATGTTAAAAGACAATTATTACTTTGACTCTTAACTCAAAGATAAAAGACAATTTTGACCCTTTTCTCTTATTTTTAATTAATCTTATATTATATAACTAAAGGTTGAATGTTATATTATTTCCTTTAGCGGTTATCGTGATTGTATAAATTACAAAAAGAGGATTTACATTTGTCTTGTTTATTTCAACATTATTAGGAACATGAATAATCTAGAGTGTGGTTGAATGTATGAGAGGTTGGATGGTCAAGGGGGTATAAACTCTAATTTTGTCACTAGAGTGAATACCTTAATTAAGTTTGCATGTTCTCAACGAAAATGCATAAGTGGTAACAACGTTAGATGTCCATGTAAAAAATGTCACAACATTTAATACATGGATGTTGAAACCTTTATATATCACCTTCTTCATTCTGGATTTGTTGAGAACTATTTCGTTAGGAAACATCAAGGAGAAAAAGAGTTGATCACACAGATTTCTTCTCATAATAATTTGAATGGTGGTCTTTAATCGGAATTGGGATATGATAATCCATATCGACAAATGGTTTTGGACACAGCTGGTCCCAACTTCGACCATGGTTCGAGTTGGCAATCCTATAGCAATATTAATTATGAGTCCTCCCATCCTTATTAACCTTTAATGGAAGAGGATCTTGATCCTTCAATGGAGGAGGATCCTAAACCCGAGTCTCAAAGATTTTATGATTTGCTAAATGTTGCTGATGCAAACTTATAACCTTGTTCTTCCCTTTCTCAACTTGTAGTTTTTCTCGTATATTGAATGTTATAACCAAATGACACAATTATTGAAAGAGGCTTTACTTGAAGATAACATAGTGCTTGATAGATATTATCAAACAAAAAGGCTAGTGCGCAACTCAGGTTTACCGGTTTAAAAAATTGATTGTTGTGAATCAGGATGTATGTTGTATTGGGTTGATGATGAGCACCTTATATCTTGTAAATTTTGTGGTAGCCAAAGGTATATGCATCGTGTTGGCTCTTGCAAGAGCAAATTGGTCCCTTACAAAATAATATATTATTTTCCTTTGATTCCTAGATTGAAGAGATTATATGCATCCCATGCTACATCTGCTGATATGAGATGGAATCATGAGCACATAAAAGAGGATGGTGTAATGCGACATCCATCAGACTCTGAGGCTTGGAAGAACTTCAATGAAACTCATTCTTTTTCTTACTTCAGAACCAAGAAATGTAAGGTTGGGATTATGTACTGATGATTTCTGACCATTCAGTCAGTCATGGAGGAAATACTCTTCTTGGCCAGTGATTCTCACTCAATACAATTTACCTCTAGGGATGTGTATAAATGAGGCTTATATGTTCTTAACATTTATTGTTCTAGGGCAAAACAATACAAAACATAAAATTGATGATTATCTACAACCTTTAATAAAGAAATTGACTTTGTTATGGGAGGTAGGTGTAGAAGCATTTGACATCTCAAAAAAGCAAAACTTTATACTTAGGGCATCTTTGATGTGGACGATCAATGACTTTCCAACATATTCTATGTTATCAGGATGGAGTACTACAGGTAAGTTTGCATGTCCTTATTGAACGGAGGAAGCACAATCCTTTTGATTACAACATGGGAGGAAAACATATTGGTCTGCCTATCATAGAATGTTCCTTGATCAACACCATCCATTAAGAAGAGATCGTAAAAATGTTCTTAAAGGCCAGACTGTCAAAAGACCATCACCACCTTATAGAAGGGGAGAGGAAATTCTGAACCAAATTTGTGACTTAGGAATAACAAAAGTTATAGAGTTAGACACAAAAGAAGTTAATAGAAGAATATGTAAGTCTTGTGGAGGAAAAAAGCAAAGCATCTTTTGGGATTTGCCATATTGGAGTTCTAACATTATTCGACATGCCCTTGATATCATGTATATTGAAAAAAATATGTTTGATGATGTGTTTAACACAGTTCTTAATAATAATGACAAAACAAAAGATAATCTTTAATCTCGTCTTGATATGGAAAGTTATTGCGATCGACCTCAATTGGCAAAGGATAATAGTGGAAATTATCCCAAAGCTATATATACTATAGACAAGGAACAAAGAGCTATCTTGTTCAATTGGGTGAAAAGCTTAATGTTTCCAAATGAGTATTTTTCTAATTTGCGTAGATGTCCAGACACAACCACGAAAAGACTATTTGGCATGAAAAGTCGTGATTTCCATGTATTCATGCAATGACTAATGCCTATTGCTTTTTGTGAACTACTTCCTAGTAATGTGTGGCGGGTACTTACAGAATTGAGCTTATTTTTCAATGATCTTACATCAATCACTCTACAAGTGGATGAAATGGAGAGATTAGAGACAGACATTTCACAAATCTTGTGCAAGTTAGAACGTATATTTCCTCCTGGATTCTTTAACTCAATGGAACATATGTCTGTGCATCTTCCATATGAAGCAATGATTGTTGGACCTGTACAATATCGATGGATGTATCCTTTTGAAAGGTAAATGTGAACCATTATATCAAACTTGTGACAAGATACTATACATAAATGTCTAATGCAATGGTCCATCTATTTATCTAGTTAGGCATTTTGGAACACTTATAAGAATGATTGGAAATAAAGTTAGTGTTGAGGGTTCCATTTCTAAAGGATACTTGATGATAGAGTCAACACAATTATTTTCTCATTATTTTGAACCTCAAGTCATTTCACGTAATAATAATGTGGAACGTAATGATGATGGTTGTGTTATAGAAGATCTTGAAGGAAATCTATCAATATTCACCTATCTAGGTCGACTATGGAGAGAAGCAAATAAAAGGAATTATCTTTGGAAGAAATAAAGACAGCCCAAACTTACATTTTACTACACTATGAAGAGGTTGAACCATTTGTGAGGAAATAAAAGTTAATTCTATTCACTTCATCTTATAAGCATATCCATATATCATGACTTCTACTTTAACTTATTTTATTGCAATGAAGTATGTACATACAATGTTTGGAAGAAGAATTCTCAAATATATCTTAGGGTCAAATAGATGAGGGCCTTTAAACAAATTTATGTGTATGGTTCAAGAAATATGTAATGCTTCAAAAGTAATCATCTTTTATAAATGATACTTAAATTGTTTTCTAAAACTTGACCAAGTCTTACAATTTTTTTAAGAGGTCTGATGCAATCAAATTGAGAATAAAGTTTTGCGTAGTCTTGCTCGTGGAACATTAATAGGCGCTACAAGTCATTTAGTGTATTTCGTTAATGGATACAAATTTAACACAGATTATCATGATAGCGCAATATCAACAATGAACAATGGAGTTTGTATCTCAGATCTAAATTTTAGTGATTACTATGGAAGGATACAAGTGGAATACCGTGAAACACCCTTGGGCCAAACTGTAAGGGCACCACAAGGATCTACCGATCAAGGTTCATTAAGCATAGCTCATTAAATCCCCCTGGAAGGGTGCCTTAGGCCTACCGATTTTTCATTAAGGGTGCCTTAAGCCTACCGATCCAAGGTTCATCATTTCACACATGAGAAGGGCTACCACCATTCGGTCTACCGATTTCATGGTTTTACATTTACTTAGGAAAACTAGACTTATGAAAG
>JAJOOR010031320.1:0-16090 GCA_036250505.1 Solanum acaule | reverse complement strand
TGTTTAATGGGGAATTACGAAATATAAATAGAGGAGTGCAATTACGAATTTCTAGTGGAATGATTTGTAATTTATTATGGTAAGAATAATTCAAATTAATTATTTGGAATTATTTCCATAATAGGAAGCCTCAGTAATTAATTATGTGGTCCTTACCGTGCCCATATTTAACTAGAACTCAAAATCCTCTTTCTAAAGGGAAAAGGGGAGACATGCGTTAGTTTTCTTATAAAAAGAAAACTGGTGTGTATTTTTCGGTTAAAAGAAAAATAGATTGTGTTTTGTTCTCCTCTTTGGATTGGGAAGAAATCTCTACAAATAGAGATTCTCCTAACCTAGAAAAAGATTGATTAGTTTTCTATTCATACTTGCCCACCCAAGTATTGAGAGAGTTCGGATGTGAACTTGGGATCACTGTAGAAGACCATAGCTGCTGGTTGTCTTGTGGATTCGCTTGAAGGTCTGTCTAACTTGGGGATTCGCTTGAAGGTATATGTTCACGCTTCAAGAGGTATTTATCGAATTAAATTTCAGCAAGTTTATGTGTTCTAGCATGATTATGTGTTCTAACATAAACGGTATTGGTTATCTATTATTCATGTAAGCAGTTTGATCCTGATATGCTTTCGTTGTGCATATAGTTTTCCAACCATTGGCATCAAGAGCCTTGCTTGCATCTAAATAGATAACAAATATAAAATACATATTGATTATGTATGATATTTGGAAAGAAGAAAATATCGATTTTACTTTGCATCGGGCCATTACCGTGGTAGACTATTTGTTGCAAAGTGGGTTCTTTTCTCTTTATTTTCTAAATTTGCTATAACAATTATAAATTGGGTTAGTCTTGCACGGTGCTGAATGAAGCCATCTATGTCTTCTAATTAGTTGATTATAATGGGATTAGAAGAATTTTAATGATTGCACCCATCATTAATGGTATTGTAGGCAGCTACTAGGGGCATAGTGTAAAAGTTTTCCCATTTATGGTGATTGTTGATTATTTATTTTAATTTTATTTTCTTAAAAAATAAATGATGTTGTGTTTATAGGCAACCACTGCTAAGGATTCCTTTAATTTTTGGAAAGGAAAACTTTTTTTCTAATTTTGCTTTTGTCAAAAAAATTTAAAACAAAAGGAAAACTGCAATGTGCAGTTCATAGATGTAAGTGGCGGCGATAACACTGGCACATCATTATTAGATTATTATTTTTTTTCTCTTTGTTAGTTAATTATATGAGCATTGTTTTTATTTCTTTTTGTATAATATAAATAATAATAGTTAAGAATTTATGATTAATAAATAGTATTGTTAATGAATCTATTTATTTGAAATCATTGTTAAATTCTTATAAATTATTTTTTTATACATATAGAAATAAGTAGTACATGAATTGAGAATTATGATTAATAAATAGGATTTACAAAAGTGATCTATTTGTTTGAATCATTAGAATACCCTCAATGTATCATGTATAAATTGTCCTAAATAAATATTGATGATGCATATTTATTTACATGAATGGAGATTTACCTTAATATGCTAGTAATGCTTAATTAATTCATGAGAAGAGATATTAAGGTTTTCACTCAAAAGGAGAACAGAATATCTTGCATTCTCATATGTATTAATCGAGAGGACAATTTGTCATAAAAGGGTGTTGTGTGTCTTAGCCAAAGAAAGAACACAAGTACGCCATGTGATAATTATTAAAAGAGAATGAAAATTTGAATCAAGTTATTTTAATCTAAAACTATGCCTAAAACGGTTATTTTTCAAATTTGGTCATAGTTTAAGTGATGATGAATTTTTGATCTCTGGTTGACTTGAAATTTGATGATTCCATTTAAAATCGTTTAAATGGGTTTTAGGTAGTTTGTCGGATTAAAATTTGATTTGAATATGGTAAGATCATTCTTTATGTCAATTATGTTTATGTTAAATTTGTAATTTGATTACACATGGTGCTTTAACGTAAATTGATATGTGATAAGAATGTATGTCATGCTGTTTTAATTCCTGAAGATGCGTAAATCACTTGAATTTGAATTTGGTCATAGCTTTGGAAATAAAGATTCTTTATAAGCTCTAATTGACCTGAAATTTGGTAAGTTCATTGATAACGACCTAGTAAGAAGTACTCATTGTTATGTGGTTATGATTCTTTGAGGCCGTTAAAATGATTTCAAAGTTGTTCTTTGGAATTAAAATGTGATTTAGTATGAATGGCATCCTTTATATCGATTTTATTTATGTTATCTGTGGTACATGATTACACGTGATGAGTTAACATGAATAGATAAATGATAAGGATATAGATCTAATTATTTTTCCTGAAATCTATTGAATCTGAATTTGATCATAGCTTTGGAGATAAAAAAAAAATTTGAACTCTAATTGATCTGAAATTCGGTAGGTTCATTAGAAACGATCAAATTTAAAATACTCATTGTTATGCAGTGTTTTGGTAATTTGAGGTCGTCCAAATGGTGTTTATAGATAATTTTTGTATCTTGAAAATTAATTTTTCCGAAAAAATTACTCGACTATGATATAGTGGTGATAGAGTTTGTTCTCTATGGTCTTCATGACTAAATTTTAGTGAAGTATTAAGTTCATGTGTTGGCTTAGACCTTCCTCCATATCGAATGAAATTAATACAAGTCATTAAAGTTTAATCTCTAGTTTTGATCTGTATTGACTCTCCTAAACTGAGTAATATTTGATTGGATCAATGGATTTAGGGATAATGATATTCACTTGACTTAAATTAACATATACTTTCCATCTAAGTTAGTTTTTGTTCTAAATTTGTTGAAGTGAATATCTGACACCACATATGTATGTTGCATGAGTAGTCATTTTTTCATCAAAATTTATTGTTCAAGATGCTTGGATATCTATGAGCTGTGTTTTGAATTTTTATATTCAATGCATTCATAAACATATTGATTTTTGGAAAATAGTATTCAGATAAAGTAAAGAGTTTTTTAGAATTTTGTTCTTTGTTCTTGATTTGTGTATCTATTTCACAAATGATGATATGTATCATGTGATAAGAATTTTCGAACGAAAAAATTTTAAACTCTATTTTGACCATATAATGTTTTCAACCAAATTGATCATAGTTTTGGAATTCGAAAAAAAAAAGAACTCTGATTGATTTGAAATTTGGTAGATTCATAAGAACGACCGAGTAAGAAATCAATTTTTTTTTGGATCGTTATATGAGTTTTTGGTCATATTTGATTAAATAGTAGTGAAGTATTAGTTTTATGTGCTGGCTTAGACCTTCCTCGCTATCGGATGAAATTGATACAAGTCATTATGTATTTAATCGTCTAGTTTTGATAATTTGTATTAACTCTCCTAAACTGAGTAATATAAGATTGGATCTATGTAACTAGAGGATTTTCACTTGACTTAAACTAACAGTAGACTCTCCATCTGAGTTAGGTCTGTATAAGTTTATGGAGTGAATAATCGGTCATTGTACATGTGTATTGCATGAGTAGTTCTCCAATCCCATTGATTGGCTATTCGAGATGCATGTATATATATGTATAAGTGTTCCCTGAATTTTGTTATTTGGGATTATTCGAAATATTATGATATATTTAATGTATTATATCTCATATTCTCAATAGACTTTACGCACCCACTTAGTACTACTTAAGCTTTTCTTTTGGTAGAGATAAGATATTAATTCAAAGAATGCATTGTACATGTACCTTATGTTATAAATAATTATTTTCAGTTTCTATCTAGATAAGAGATGAATATTTGATATATTTGTTTGTAACTCTCCTAGCATTGAGTTTGATGAATATTTCATTTCTTGTGGTATATAGATGCATGTTTTTTTATTAGTATTATCTCTCATAAATTGAATTTTATTAATCTATCTCATAAGAGAAAGTATCTTTTAAATTGAATGAAACTTATTGTACACTAGTGTCTAAGTTATTTATTTTTAATAGAACTTCGAGGTTGGTTAATGGATGGACATAATGGTTCATTGAAAGTGAAGTCACTACTAACATGTGAGTTCTGTTTAGAAGGAAAAATAACCAAGAGACCTTTCCTCTTAAAAAGGAAAAAGTGGTATTGATAAGTTAGAATTATTCTATTTTGATTTGTGAGGTAAATGAACATTCAGGAAAGAGGTGAATTTGAGTATTCTGAGATTTCCACAAACGGTTACTCATGATATGAATATATATTTTTTGATGCTTTGTTAGTCTGAATGTCTTGATAAATCGATCAAAATATTTAAGACAAATGAAAATAACATCAAGAAAAATATATAAAGTCATTGCAATCTGATTGTAGTGACGTAAACCTCTCTGCAGAGCTCATGAGTCACTTATCTTATAGCATAATTGCATTTCAATTATCTACACCAGACACTCTATAATAGATTGTTGTAGAAGAGAAAAGAAGTAGACTCTTATGAAGATGATAAGATTAATTATTGACTTATTATTAGTTATTTTGTTTCTATTGGGATAGGTTCTAATAACTATATATCACATTCTGAATTGAATTTATTTCAAATCAGTACATTGAACAACTATAGAACTAGTTGGATTTGACGTAAGTCTAATTTGTGACATGTTCAGATATAGGATTGTCCAACACATGTGCTGAGTGGGAGAATAAAAAAATTGGAATTAAGAATGGAATATGTGTGTTAATTGGATATCCTGAAGAATGAAAGAAGGTTTATTATAATGTCCTAAAGAAAATAAGGCAATTGTTAACACAACTGTCTGATTTCTAGAAAAGGATCATTTAGTAAATCATGTTCCTAGAAGTAAACTAGTTTTACAGGAATTGAACAAAGTAAGTCAATTGTAAATTCAGACGCTCAAAAACATCTAATCGGTATGTCAGAAATGACGTTTCATCACATTTAAGTAGTGGAAGAAACGTTACTAGACATAAGAAAACTACTACCTTAAGTAGTGAGAGTGATGTTGAGCAAATGAACACTACATGAAAAGTTGTTAATATTTCAATATCAAAAGATTTTGAAGAAAATACTAAGATAATGAAATGAAAGTGTGATTATGTAGTAGTGCTTAGTCGTAGTGGGAGAATCATAATGAAGATTGATTTGTTTTTGTATATGTGAGAGAACTTTCATGATAGAACTCTTGAAAAGAAGTACACTCTTGTAGAGTTTCATGATAAGGTCCTTCAAGATCTAGTACAAAATCAATTTGTTACGACGAAGCACTACTAGACAAAAATGCATGAGAAAACAACTTGGTAAATTTATTTTGATAAGAAATAAATGAATGTCTGTGAAAGTTGTAAATGCATAGTTAAGAGTCTAAGTGGGAGATTGTTAGGGTATACTATTAATCATGTGTTTAGACATAGTATTCTAACAATTTTCAAGATTAAATATCTAAGTGGGAGATTGTTAGGGTATATACTATTAACCATGCTTTTAGATATAGTACATTATAACAATTGTGATGGTTAAAAGTCTAAGTGGGAGATTGTTGGGATATATACTATTAACCATATGTTAAGATATAATATTTATTATAGAATAAATATTTATTCAGTTTTAATAGATCATATATTCGTTTATGGTGTCTGTTTACTTATATAGTAGATGATTCAGTGTGTAGAGTTTTAGCTTATACACAAAAAATTAAATTATCGGTTCTTATAAGTATAAAGTTTTTGTTCACAATCTAGGATGGAAATTGGACATGCAATCGGTACGATTGTAGCACAAGATTATATGTAATTTATCTTGATTATGGGAACGGTATAGTTCCAACTTCTTGTGCTAGTGCATTTTGTATGTATTGAACGGGACCGAGTAGAGATAGTTGTTTTAGACTGGCTGACAAAAACATATTCTCTAAACTATTAAATGTACTTATATTCTTAATCCTAATATAACTATTATGATATGTATATATTAATTATCGTTTTGATTTATTAAAAGGTGAGATTCTAAGATGGATCAATAAGTCTGGTAGGTTAGATGATAATAATATATATTGGTGAAATAATAAGTTAGTTGATGTAATCCATGTCTCGTTATAGAGATTGATTGATATGCCTTTTGAGAAACTTATAAGTTTTTATGGAATCCATGTCTCGTTAGTTTTCTTATAAAAAGAAAACTAGTGTGTATTTTTCGGTTAAAAGAAAAACAGACTGTGTTTTGTTCTCCTCTTTGGATTGGGAAGAAATCTCTATAAATAGAGATTCTCCTAACCTAGAAAAAGATTGATTAGTTTTCTATTCATACTTGCCCACGCAAGTATTGAGAGAGTTCGGATGTGAACTTGGGATCACTGTAGAAGACCATAACTGTTGATTGTCTTGTGGATTCGCTTGAAGGTCTGTCTAACTCGGGAATTCGCTTGAGGTATCTGCTCACGCTTCAAGAGGTATTTATCAAATTAAATTCCAACAAGTTTATGTGTTCTAGCATAAACGGTATTGGTTATCTATTATTCATGTAAGCAGTTTGATCCTGATATGCTTCCGTTGTGCATATAGTTTTCCAACACTATGTACCCATAAGCGAAGTGTACTGATGATTATTTGTGGGTTGCTGTTTAAGTTTTATCCAATAGTCGCAAATTGTTTAAAATTTAAATAACATTTATTCACTTATATGATAGAGATATATATATTCATAAAGTTATGACTTAAGAAAAAAAAAACTTATTCGTATAAAATGTTTATCAGATAAAACTTACATATTTTCTAAAACTTCTACCTTATGAATTAGATATTACACAATTAAATCATAATAAAAGATATCTTTACACGTAACTTTTCATTGACCACACATAATACCCACAACAAAATACTATAGGGCTAATCGGTGCAAAAACTTGAGAAACAAACCGACCTTTCAAGTGATAGGTTATTAAATAATTGGCTAAGAGTTAAATAGGTGGCTACGTATTTCCACGTGAAAAACGTCTCCAAAGCCCATCTGACGCCGGTATTTGTTTTGATCATATTATTTTGTAGTAGTACTTCCTTACCACAATAATTTCAAGTTATATCTCAACTAATTTTAATCGGACAGGTTTACTATCTTCTTCAAGTGTTGAATTTGTTCCGGGAATAAGAAATTCCAAGTCTCAAATTGTATCTCATAAGGCAAAATGAACACCGAATCGGAGAAAGAGCAATTTTTGAAGGAATTTGGAAGCGATTATGGTTATGCAAATGCCCCAAAAAACATTGATGAAATTAGAGCTACTGAATTTAAGCGCTTAAACGGTAAGATTTTTCCATCTTCCAATTGCAGATGATATCAGAATTTTGTTCACGTTGACTATACATTTATTTACTTGTAGATACGGTATACTTGGATCATGCTGGGGCGACTCTCTATTCCGAGTCTCAAATGGAAGCTGTTTTTAAGGACCTCAATTCTACTGTTTATGGAAATCCTCGTATCCTTCCTATCACATTTGTCTATTAACTTGTCTGCGTTTTTTTCTTTCTTCTAACTAGTTCGTTCAAATTATTTGAATTTTACATGTTTGATTCTGCATTTGTTCGCGACCCCCTTTGATTCCTTAATTCTGTGAAAAACAATAGATAGCCAGAGCAGTTGTAGTTTGGCTAGCGAGGACATTGTTGGGAAAGCACGCCAACAGGTGAACATCTTCTTCTGCACAATTTATATTGGTTGTGTTGTTATCATAATTTTTGATAAAATTATGCTTCCTCTGCCTTCAAAATGCTCTGCAAATGTATATTGATGTATGCTGTTTAAGTGATTGATATTATCTAAATGCAAAGCAATCAAGTCATAAGCATCACAATGTTGTGGAGAGGTGTTAATTTTAGATAAATGCACATGTTTGTCGATGCCAATCTAATGAGAGCCACTAAATTTCCTTCTGCATATTTCACATGTGATAAAGTTTCTGTTGTTATACTTTCTTTTACCATTGCATCACGACTCTGTTCAGGTCCTTAGTTTCTTCAATGCATCACCAAGAGAATATAGCTGTATATTCACTTCTGGGGCAACAGCTGCACTAAAGCTTGTTGGGGAGACCTTCCCATGGAGCAGTAACAGCAGTTTTATGTACTCAATGGAGAATCATAACAGCGTCCTTGGGATTAGGGAGTATCCTGAATGGATTAAACCTTTTCCTCAAATTTTGTTAGTTATGCTGTCGATTAATTCATGAAAGCTTTCCTCTTTGGTTGTGTATTTAGTTTCTTAATCTACGGTACTACTTCCTGCTTCAAGTGCTACTCTTTTTCACTGACCTACAGGTCCACCTAATCAAAGGCTCCCGACGATTCTATAAATTATCAACATTTTCTTCATGAGATATTTCAGCAAATGATCGCATCTCTACATGTCTCTGCATCTGGACCATGCTATCTTTGGACATTTGAAAGAATTACCACGACTTGTATGTGTTATCAATGATGTTTCATATATGCAGACTGATTTGTGGATACGTTCAACAATGTCATTGTTGCTCTTATTGACTGATGTTCTGATGCATTTACTCATGGTGGTTCTTTTTGAAGTTCTATGATTCCATTCACTTCAAAATTGCTTGTCCCACACTTGCTGCTGTAGTGAGTTGTAGAACTCTACTGTTTATCTCATGGATATGATTATACATGTTTCTGGTAGAATTCACTGTACTTTCTAAGGGTAACTTTTATACTTGACAGATCGTAGTTCTATCTAACCAGCCACAAAATTTCTATTCTTGTTATTGAAGTGAGACCAAAAATCAAGGACCCAATTCATCTCTAATTTTGTGTACTATTATCTATGTGTTAATACTTGCTCCGTACAGATAAACCTATTAAGCCAGAAAATTGAAAGAGAAAAAACCTTTTTACACAGTATGAAGAGTTTGCAGAAACAGTTGAGTAGATGGAAGATTTTGCATGATTTTCGATCTTGGTTCATTTTAACATTTGTGTGTATCTCAAGTATTCTTTTCCTTAAGAGTTACTAGATATGCTCTCAGTAAAGGAGCTGCTGCCTTTGCAGTTGACATTGAAGAGGGCACACATGTTGGTGAATCAGAAAGCCCAAAGTCTAACTTAAAACTAACACAGCACCACATTCAGAGAAGAAATGAAGGTGGCGTTCTGAAAGAAGGGATGACAGGTACCTTTTTATCAATAGTTTCATCAACTTCCACCTTCCACCCCCTTCGACCCACCAAGTCTATAAAGGTAATTAGCACCTTCAACTCAAATTAGATGTAGTCTGAGTTCATTAAATCCCATCAATCAAGAGAGCCTGTATGGCCTTATACCTGTTAGGTGGATTATCTTTTTCCTTTTGTTAGTTTTAGAAGTGAAGTAGAAGTTGCTTCACTAATGAGGCACATATTACCAATGTCTTTATCAACCTTCAACTTGTTGTATCTGACACTGTCTTCTTCTTGTTACAGGTAACGCGTACAACTTGTTTGCATTCCCATCAGAATGCAATTTTTCAGGTCGAAAATTCGACCCTAACCTGATTAAGATTATCAAAGAAGGGTCTGAAATAATCTTAGAAAGCTCCCAGTTTAGCAGGTAAAAGAATAAAAAACTAGACTCTAGTGATTGAGAATAGCTGAGGTGCTAAAGTTCTGACATTTATCTGAATAGTACTTGTAAGATTTTTACTCCCAGTAAATCTATAAGAAAATAGACCTTCTCTTTTAAGCTTGGTTGAGAATAGATTTTAGTGCCTCAAACATTCACCAAAAAAGATATTTGTTTTTAGGCTGGTTCAAGTTATGGGTGTTTCTAATGATTTTGATATGTTTGACTACCAAAAAGTTAGAACATGGTATATAGTAACCAGTCTAGCATTCTTAAGTATAGCGGTGCAAAGAAGATTATTTGTTTGTCAATAGCTACAAGAGGACATGCTACATTTTGAACAATGTATGCTGATTCAGTCAGGGTTTTGGCTTGAAATATTGAATGATCGACCTTTTGTCCTCTATGTGGTGCTATTCTTATCTCATTAGCTGACAAGCTTGTTCTTATATCTTCGAAAAGATTTTATATCTCCATCATTGAGTTGGTCTTGTGCAGATGGGCAGATATAAATTTTCTTTCCTGAATGCAGAGGTTGCTGGTTAGTTCTGATAGATGCTGCTAAAGGATGTGCTACCAATCCACCAAATTTATCGAAGTTTAAAGCAGACTTTGTTGTTTTCTCGTTCTACAAGGTACTTATATTTTGATACGTGCTGTTTTAAGATTACAGGAGGTACTTATATTTGATACCTGCTGTTTTAAGGTTACACAAACATACGACTAACATCATGGAGCTTGAAAAGAGTTTTATTTGTTTCTTCTTTAGTTATTTGGCTATCCAACTGGCCTTGGAGCACTCATTGTTCGAAATGGTAAGCAGCTAAATAAGAAAGCTGGTTTTTGTTGTGTGTTTCCACACTTATTCTTGTTTAATTTCCTTCTTAGTGTAGTTTACTTCTCACTTGTTTCCCTCTCTGCCTCTATCCCTCTGCTTCTCTGTTTATGGAGAGAATCTTGGGTGGAAATGGTGGCAAAGATACCTAGGTTTCATGTTTTTTCTAGTTGTGAAACAAGATACACTTATATTTCTCCCCTTTTTTCCTTTTCATCACTGTGAGAATTAACAAAATTTCCTGATCTCTTTCTATTGATCAGATGCTGCTAAGCTGATGAAGAAGACCTACTTTAGTGGAGGTTTTTTTTCAGTGCCTTCCCGTGTTATGATTATATAATTGAAAACTCTAGCAATTTAAGTTAACCTGGATTCTTGTAGGCACGGTGGCTGCAGCTATTGCTGACGTTGACTTTTTCAAAAGAAGAGAAGGTGTAGAGGAATTTTTTGAGGATGGAACCATTTCATTCTTGAGCATAGCAGCAATTCAACATGGGTTCAAAATAATTAATATGCTAACAACATCTTCGATTTTCCGGTAAGTGAGAGCTTCCTCTCTTTTTTTTTCTGGATAAGGTGAGAGCTTGCTTCTTTTGTGGGTGGAAGACTCTGAAATTGAATAATGATCAGAATTTTATTGAGATTGCACATATTTTGCTGTCATTACACATGAACAGAGACATTATATCGTTCACACTAGTGACTAGATTTATTGCACACTTTTTCGCTTATAGTTTAATCTTTTTATGATTTATCTAGTGAGTGAGTCCTGCTAATATTATTTGATTAATCCTGCTCATTGCTGCTTTGTAGGTATTGTTGAACTTTTACTTTTTTTTACTACATAGTACATAGGTACTGCCAACCTTTTTATAACTAGATTTTACCACAAGTACTGAAATAAGTCAATTTTTGTTTAGCTGTTAGGCTAATTATCTTTTGAGTGAATAAAAAAACTTTGTTTTAAAGGTGTAAAATTTTGGGACGTCAAATTTTCCTATGCTTTTTTTGTCTCCGTTTGACTTGGCAGATAAATTCCTCTTTGTTTAGAGGATATATGGGCATAGTTTGCAGTATCTTTTTTGTGGGTAGAGAAATTAGTCATTCCTTTCTGAATCATCTAATTTAGTGCCAACAGAAACATACCAAGAATTTTATAGAAACTGTTGCCCCATTTCTCTCTCTCCCACCTTAATTGAAGTTGGAGCCTAATGAAAAAACATGTTCTGAAATGTGCTATTCTTTTCTGCAAGGCATACAAAATCAATTGCAGCATATGTGAGGAATAAGCTTTTGGCACTGAAGCATGAAAATGGAGAATTTGTTTGCACGCTGTACGGGGTAAATATATCAAACATACATTCTCATGACTAGGTTCATGTTTTTGGAATTTGGTTGGAATTAGATCTTATTCTTATCAATTGCAATTATATGATATGAGAAAGTCCTCCTGAGTTCTCGTGAAGAAATTTCTTTATGTCCTAGGCAAAGGCAAGTTTGTTACTGTTTCTCATTCGTGCAGTGATGATGCAATGATTTTGTTTTGGGTTGCTTTTTTATTTTGTAGATTTTCATTTTAGTGATGACTTTTTCTTTGGTATTCTGTCAGTTTATGAATTGTCTCTGATGGTTTGTTATGAAATTGTCCTATGGTTCCGAAGGTGACTAAGTTAATATGACTTGTTTTTTTGAGAATGGTAACTTAAGTTAATATGACTTTTATCTCAGTTATTATCTAGTGAGATGGGTCCCACAGTTTCATTCAACATGAAAAGACCAGATGGAACATGGTATGGATATCGTGAGGTGGAAAAATTGGCAACCTTGGCAGGAATTCAACTGCGGGTAAGAGTTCAAAGGCCATATTGTCTATGAAGTATGGATTTTGTTCTGTTTCCCTTGGGAGATGAGATGCTTACTACTTTATGCTCTTGAAACATAACCCCAGAGCAGCTTGATACTGCTGTTTCTGATATAATGTGCTACTTTCACATGTTATCTTTTCTCAATGTCAAGGAGGAGGATATGACTTCCAAGAGGTGTCTTTTTATGAGTTATCATTTGTCTTCATTTTTATCTGAATGCCTTGATATGCATATCTGGATTTATGAAGTTCTCTAGTTAAACTTCTGTTAGTTTGTCTTTGATTTGTGAGTTTTGGTCCTTCAGATGTATGGGTCACTTACTCTTTTAACCGCTTTCACCACTGTTAGATGTGTGAACTGCCACATTTAGAGGAGTTGTTCAGTCTTCAGTTATTGTCCTCCACAATAGGTGCAACCTTTTTACTTTTTGGAATGAACAGATATCTCATCATGTAGTAATATCAACTATGGGAGACCAAATAAGGGATGACTTGCATCCGTACTAACACAGTAAGGTTACTGTCTCCTTTTTATGTTTAAGCTTTTGTCCACAAATACTGAGGGTTGTTTTATACATTTGGTTATCAGTAAGCCTATTTGAATATGTAACATAATTTTGGTCGAGAAGTGTCTAAAACAGGAGTTTGAATGTGAAACAACGGAGTAGTTCAGTGAAAGATGTAACATTTTTGAAATAATAGAAAGTAATAACAAATTATCTTAGCTGGAATTGTCTGAGAAAGAGGAGTTTGCAATACAAGGAAATGGTAAATATTTTATGAGAAAGCCCCTAAAGAATGATCTATCTTAATTCTTAAAGGAATGGAGGGAGGATTAGTCATCACAACTTGTGAAACTGGTAATTGAAGATCTCAGATATATAATGCTGTTATATGCTATGACTAAACTCTTGCTTCTTTTCCCTGTATTTTTGTGTAGACAGGATGTTTTTGCAATCCTGGTGCTTGTGCTAAATATCTTGGTTTGTCACACTTGGATCTTCTTTCAAATATTGAGGTATGTGTTTCCTTTCCCCTCATTTTAATTGTTATATGTCTTCTGTTACATGGGAAAAAGGGACCACCAATGGCAACAAATTCAAATTATCATTTCATTTAGGCTGGGCATGTGTGCTGGGATGATCGTGACGTTTTACATGGAAAACCAACTGGAGCAGTCAGAGTATCTTTTGGTTACATGTCAACATTCGAAGATGCCATGGTAAGGGAACCCACCATTCCCAACCTAATTCCCAAAAAATGAAGTGTAGTTCTATATTTTTTATAGTAGGACATGGTTCTTTCTTCAAGATTTTGATGCGCCAAATATTCAACAGTTGGAGTTAAAATTTACATTTCAACTCAAATGTGGGGCAATCTCTTTAAGCCTAATTTGTCTTGGGAAATCCTCACTTCACAAGCTAATTTTAAGGTTGAGTTAAGCCTAACATGCACTTTCATAATAGAGAGAGAAAGGAAAATATGTAGCTTAATGGTCACATAGAACAATAATTGCCAACTTCCGATTTTTTACTTTCACTTGGAAATTAGACAGGCAAGCTGAAAAAGAGAAGGAATAAAGAACTAAAACAAAGATGATCTCTTTAGTTCTTCAAGTTTCTGTCTGAAGAAAGAGCAACTTCTAGTCATTTGGATATAAAAAGCTACTTTTCTTTTGAAATGGTAAAGAATATATCTAATACAGCAATAAGAGTGCTGAAAAAGCTAAATTGTTGAAAAACGGAAAATGGTTTGCTAGTCCTAATTTTTTTTGGTTCTTTTCTATTTCTATATTTCCCTTTTCTGTTATTTGTTTTGGATATTGCTGGGCAGAAGCTTCAATTTCTATGAAGTTATCTTGTAATTGCCTGAATGATTGATTAGCAAACTAATCTTTGCTCTGGATGTTCCTTTGAAAGCTAGTCTTATTTGCTACTTCATTCCGTTCTACTTGTCTATGCAGAAATTCGTCAACTTCGTGGAAAATAATTTTGTGATATCGTCTAATCGGTGTGCATTGCAGCCAAGGTCCATCTCTCTGCCAATTGAAGGTTAACTTTTGTACCTTTCTACTATTTGGCATGCATTAAATATATATATTGATTTGGCTTCTTGTAGACCAGAAGTTGATTGTAAGTGTGGAAGTTTGTCATTTTAGTACCATAAAAGATATTGTGCAAACTTGTTTAGTCAACCTATGCATTTCATTGACCAATTGCAGGGATTGCAAAAGCTGCTGCACGGCATTTCCTCACATCTATTACTGTCTATCCAATAAAGTCTTGTGCGGGATTTAGTGTGGATCAGTGGCCTCTAACATCTACTGGTAGCTATTCTGCTACATCTCATAGGAAAATTCAGTAGTTCAATTTTTATGGTACATATGATTTTGTCAAAATCACGAGATATTTGCTCATTTCAATTGCATATAAGAAATTGATCCATGTTTTCTTTAGAATATCAAAGTATTTTGAATTTCAATGTATCATTCTTACATGTTGTCATTCCGTTCAATATGAATTTAGGGTTATTGCATGATCGTGAATGGATTCTCAAGAGCACAACCGGTGAAATTCTTACCCAAAAGAAGGTAGAATACTTTATAATTCACATCATGTGTGTTGATGCCTGTTATCCATGTGCAAAACCCTGGTAAAACTACCTTCATTCACCTATTATAACTGAATTCAGTGAAGTGGAAAACATAGCATTGTTGCCTATCATTTGATTTACCCATCCTTCAATGTGTTTTGGTTTTAACCTTGTTAATCCCCTATACATGCCTTACTAATAATGACTATTTTCTCAAAGTAGCATGCAACTTCTTAACGTGGGTTGTGTGCATTGTCAGGCTACATGAGGTCTTTTTTTCAACCTTCCCAATGAATTTATTCATTTTCTCTCTTTTCTTCTAATTCTTTTTTCTATTTGTTTGAGACCGAGGGGTAGTTGGTGTTTTCTAATTTGATTTTCTCACAGTTAATAGAAAGTTAAACTCTTTGATTGGATTAAAGTTATCTAGGAAAGCACTTTAATTTTGATAAATGAGTCACTAGTGGTTAGCATATATTTTAGCTTCTTTTTTGAAGCCTTACAATGCTCATTATTATATAATAGAATTGATTAGATGCCATCCTTTTTGTACAAGATATTCAACAATCTGTGGTCTTAAAAAGAAGTTGAATAGCCTATAATCTGTACTACCAATAACATTTCAAGTCCCTTGTATAACTCTCCATTATCTCAAATATCTAAATCCTATTTTCTCCCGTGTTCCACTACTAACTTTTAAGTTTTTTAGCCTGTCATCTAATTTACTTATTTTTTGTTTTTCTCGAAAACATTCTTGAAAATATGTAAGTGTCCATGCTCTCGATTGGGATATGATCTCTACTTATATATCTAGACACATATTTTTGTAAGAGAAGCAAGTAACTACAGGAAGCTTATATCTTTGAAATAGATAATTAATGATTATTCAAAATTTACTAGCTATTGCATCTTAATTATTGTTTCCGATGCAGTGTTGATTTCTTCTGCATCAATATCTAAGTCAGGTGTATTTGCATTCTAGGTTCCAGAAATGTGCTATATTTCCACGCTGATTGATCTCAATTTGGGAAAACTGTTTGTAGAGTCACCTCGTTGCAAGGAGAAATTGCAGATTGAACTCAAATCCAGCTCACTTGTCACTGAAAGAGATGAAATGGATATCCAAAATCATAGGTTTGAACTTTATCTTCACTTCTTTCCTTTTGATATTAAATACTTAAAACTTGCTACCTCTTAAAAAAAAAAAAAAAAAAAAAA
>JAJOOR010031319.1:0-17887 GCA_036250505.1 Solanum acaule | reverse complement strand
TCCGCGCCTGAACACCTTTCCTGCAAAACATGATAAAACACATAAAAACCAATATAAAAAGGCCCTAGACACACACAACTTGTAAGTGAAATGCATTAGAAATACCGTAAACTCACGGTATATCAGCCACCTCCCATTGATTCCGTGCCCGTGGTTCGAAAGTTTGTAGATGTCTTTCCTTTTAATCTTCCAGGTGTTCCTCCGGATAGAGATATTGATTTTTCTATTAACTTGGAGCCTGACACCAAACCCGTCTCTATTTCTACTTATCATATGGCTCCAGCTGAGTTGAATGAATTAAAGAATTAGTTGCAGGATTTGCTGAGTAAGTGGTTTATTTTCCCTAGTATTTCATCGTGGGGTGCTAATGTTTTTATTGTGAGAAATAAGGATGGTACCTTAAGGATGTGTATTGATTATTGATAGTTGAACAAAGTAACAGTGAGGAACATGTATCCTCTTTCTCGTATTGATGACTTATTTGATCAACTTTAGGGGGCATCTTTGTTTTCTAAGATTGATTTGAGGTCCCTCTATCACCAGTTGAAGATTAGGGCATAAGATATCCCTAAGACAATATTCAGGACTCGTTATGGGCACTATGAATTTATTGTGATGCTTTTTGGTTTAACTAACGCCCCTACAATGTTCATGGAATTGATGTATAGGGTGTTCCGACCGAATTTGGATTTCCTTGTGATAGTGTTCATTGACGACATCTTGGTGTACTCCAAAACTAAGGAGGATCACAATCAGTATTTGAGGATTGTACTCCAGAGTTTGAGGGAAGAGAAGCTATATGGCAAGTGCTTAGAGTGTGAGTTTTGGCTTGATTCTGTTGCATTTTAGGACACATAGGGTATTGATGAGTCAGGAATTTTGAATCATTTAGGTCTTATTATTCAATGATTTAGTGTCCTCAATGCCTATTTTATGCTCATAATCGATGTTAATGTGTTAATATGCAACAATAATAGCTTAAGGGCAAGGAAAGGACATTACAATGCGAAAATGAGCATAAAAAGTTGTAAAAACTAAAGAAAAGAGAAGTTGGAGATTGCAAAAGCCACTCTGTGACTTGCCGAATAAGCCTCTAGCTCTCCTAAAGTTTCAGCGAAGTGGCCCATGTTCCAAATCAACTTGGTGAGCAAAAGGATGACTCATCGGCTCGCTAAATGGATCAATGATCGTGATCCAGCTCGCCTAAACTTCCAGAACAATTTGCTGCAGAAGTCAAGAAAAAAGGCGTGAAGAAGCAAATTGATTTGTGAGTTCGACTTACCTCGCCAACTAGACTCCGTGTTGAGTTTTTGGGAATGTATAAATTCATTTTTTTGAAAGAAATTAAGCAGTTCCCACATTGTGTAGCCTTGGGTCTTTGAAAGTTTTTACATTTTTCACATTGTTTAACATTCTTGGAGAAGTTTGGGATATAGAATTGGATATTGTAAGATTTTAGCTTTGATTTCAACATTTAGGTATTGCAGATCTTTAGCAATTCAGTTGGAAAACCTTGTTGGTAACGATTTCTTACTTTCTGCTATGTTACCTTAGGGGTGTGATCATGGAGTCGAATGCATTAATTAGCTGATGGGTGTTATTAATTGCCGATTTTAATAATGTTTTGAAGTGGGTTCAATTATTTGTTTGTGTTTTAATTGATGAACTGAAGTTGCAAATTCAGTTCTAGTTGAGCTCTCTATGCTTGCTTGAGAAAGAGGTATTAGAGTAGAATGATTGATTGATAATTGTATTGATTGCATCTTTAAAATCTAGATTGAGAAAGTGAGTTTGATTGTGACTTTACAAACCCAGCTTGAGAAAGTGGTTTAATTAAGGAATTCGGTTGTTTGGTAATGTTAAGCTTGTTGAGGCTCGAGAGAACTCACTGGAAACATAATAGTTAATTGAGAGATGACTATTGTATTCAAAACCTAGCCTACCCATTGAGAATTAATAACTTTAAGCAATTAGTAATTACCCGTTATGCGAAATTAGATTCGACTGATCACATTCCTAGGTATGATCTAATTGTTTAATTCCCGTGTTAGTTGTTCTTTGGCACAAATTGGTTACTAACTCCCCCATTTGACATTAATCATTGAAACTTCGTGATTTAATGTCATGCTACGAAATCTTTACATCTACAAATGATTAGAACATATTTTTACTTCCTAATTGAATTCTCTACCGTCACTACCTGTGGGATCGACCCCAACTCCTAGTTGGGTTTATACTTGTTAGAGACCGCCTACACTTAGAATTGGATGAAGTGTAGTTGAGCTTTATCAATAATGGCGTCGCTATCGGGAATGTGGTGTTAAGAATTCTCTTATTGAAGTATTTTCGTGTACTAATTTTATCGTAGTTGAATTCTCTTATTTTTTTCTTGTTGACTGCTCCAAAGCAGGTGAAGAAATGAGTGTGAACGGGAGCAATGCAAGTCAACTCGGGAACAATGATGACATCGAGAACTTGCACGATGTCAATGAAGATCAGCTGCGAAGTGCGGGTGTTATTCGATTGCCTCCAACTGTGGGCAATGCGATGTTTTGTGTGACCAGCATGCTGTTGCAGCTATTGCAAATGAATGGTCTCTTTGGGGGGTTTGCTAATGGGGACCCTCATGACCACATCCAAAATTTCGTGGATGTGTGTGGACCATTTTCCTTCAAGAACATCACCCAAGAGTCATTCGGAATCCTATTGTTTCCATTTTCTCTAAGGGGGGAAGCGACAAAGTGGTTGACCGTACTACCAAGGGAATCAATCACTTCTTGGGAGGAGCTCACGAAAGTGTTTTATGAAAGGTTTTTCCCTCTCTCAAAGATGGTTAAGTTGATGGGTAATATTAAGAATTTCAAACAGGTGAGCCTATCCATGAAACATGGTTGAGGTTCAAAAAGTTACTACTCCAATGTCCGACTCACTGGTTGCCAAACAATGTGTAATTATAATATTTTTTATTGGAGTCTTGACACGTTCAACAAAGGTGTCGCTAATCAACTTATTCGGGGTGGAATCATGAGATAATAATTTGACAAGCATCGACCCTGCTTGATTAGATGATGAAATGCATGGTATACAAGGGAAGATCCGGTGTCTCCTTTGAGTCTTGGGCTGACAAAGAAACAAATGGAAAAGAACCAAGAATGAGATGAGAACATGACCAAGATAATGACCCAAATGGACCTATTGACGAAGCATGTCATGGGAGGTGGTTACAAGGCAGTAAATGCGGTTGGTGCTAATGGTGGTGTGAATCCCGATGACACACAATTTGAAGCCATGTACAACGAAGGGGTGCAGTTCTTGTCCAACCAAGCAGGGGGTTCTTGTCTGATCTATCCAAGTCTGGGTGGAAATCAAGGTTGGAATAGAGATCGCGATGATGGTTGGAGAGATCGAGATCACAAATGGCATTACCATGTGTCATGACCCAAGGGTACCCCCTAGATGTAACATGATGTATAGAACTCCGAAGGATTCCATACAATCCACTTAGCATATCATAACATAAGCAATAGAACAATAAGAGTACAAACACATTTCAAGTCTAAAATTTTCATAAAAGCAAAAGCGGAAGTCTAGACTCTAAGTCTCAACATAGCCATCTATTACAATATTCGAAATGAGAAACGGACACAACCCATACAACATAGTCCGAAAAGGAAATAGAAGAAATGAAACTACAATGAGATAACATCCATCCTTGAATTATGAGGACTCACAAACAAGCTAGGAGAATAAGCAAATCAAAGCTTTAGCCACTACAATGATGTAACACTCGGAAAATTAATAGGTGAAACTAAAGCCTTACGTAAGACTTTGAGTTTCGTGTGTGGTTTAGAGTTGTAAAATAGCTCCCTGTACTTAGAATAAAGATTTAGGGGCTAAACGTCAAGGTACGACCCCCCAAGGACCAACCAAGGGTCCTTGAGGAGGACCCTAAATTATCCCCCAAAAATTTGGCTAAGTATATTGTTCACGTGAGGCTTCATGGCAGGTAAAAACCTTCGCTGCCTGTGGAAAGCACTCGTGGACTTTGCCTTTGCCGTGTGGGAGAAAGAAAATTTTCACGTGAGGCTTCACGGAGCGTGAAAGTCTTCACTGCCCGTGGAAGCCCTCGTGAACCAATACCTTAGCCGTGTAGGCAAGAATGCAAGTTCAATGGAGGATTCACGGAGCGTGGAAAGCTCCACTGCCCTTGGAGGACCTGTCGTGAACTTTGCCCTAGCCACATGGGAAAGGGGCGAGTCTACGTGAGGGACTACGGCACGTGGAAGCTTCCACGGCTCGTGAAGAGCCGTCATGGACCATGCCTTAGCCACATGGGCCAAGGGCACAAGTCTACGTGAGGGACCACGACACGTGGACAAGTCCACTACCCGTGAAGTGCCCTCATGGACCATGCCTTAGCTCCACAAGCCAAAGGCATAAGTCCATATGAGGGATCATGGCACGTGGAATGGTCCACTGCCCGTGAAGCCCCTCGTGGACTTTGCCTTAGGCGCATGGGCAGTCCACACGTGGGGCAAATGGTGTATTTTTTGTAATTCCAATTTTAAGTCCAATTTAAGTGGGTCTATTTTATATTATTTTTAAATAGCTATATAAGGTATTTTTAGTCATTAAACACCTAAACTAAATCATTTTCACAAACACCCACATCAAAATCAAAAGTTCATCTTCCTCACAATATTTCTCTCTCTAAAAACCCAAGAAGAAGAAGAGTAAAGTTAAAGCTTGGGCTGGAAGAAATCAAGGGTTTTTCATCAAATTCTTTGAAGATTCTTCATCAAGGTATGTTGGTTTTCATCCATGGGTAGATTTCACCCATGGAGCCCTTTCAAAACTTGATTTCAAATCTTACAATTTCCCCAAAAAGTAGGGTTTTATTCGAATGACATATGTTCTCTTTAAAAACGTTTTCAATGGTTCAAATAGGTTGGGTTATGATTGAATAGATGAATTATGGTTGATTTATGGTGAAATTCCCCCAAGAACCCATGGATTTCCTAAATTTCTAAACTATGATCTCAATGTGGGTTTATTGACTTTAGAAGCATGTAAATGGGTTTTGTTTATATTAATTGAATTGATTGAGTTATGTTATCACCCATATCTAATGTATAAATTCTAGATGTTGAGTTGTATGTGATTCATGATCCTTCAAAGGTGAACTGTGAGAATTGTACATGAATGTGAGAATTGTACATGTGCTTCAAGATTTATGTTGAGAATGAAGATGCTATTATTATGGTCTACTTGTGGTAGTGATTGAAAGGTCATTCTCCCCTATACCCTTACACATTATTATGCATGAATTATTTATGAGCATGATTGTCTTGTTGTGTTGATTGAAAGGCTATTCTCATGAACACACTATTAACATGATGAAAAAGGGTCTACTCATATAATAATGATTCTAAGGTTGAAAGACTATTATAATCTATTGAATCCATGGGCTATCATGATACCATGTTGGTTTGAGTGCTAGGGAGTTCTTCCATGACCATGAATTTAAGTAAAGACTTAACATGAATTTAAAGGGAATTATGCTTAGCACCGAGTGGATATGAAAATGAGATGTATGCTTTTACATCAATTAGTCCGGCTTTCCAAAATAGTTTTCTCATGAGATGGAAACCTTTTACGTCAGTTAGTCCGGGTTTATAGAAGCAATCTCCCTATCCCGTAACTATGTGCCTACATAGGTCTTTAGCTAGTGGATACACCTAGGCTATCAAACATGAATTCTACCTTAGGCAAGTAGGACACCTCTTTTCGGTATGGGGGCATGACACTGGATTCCATGTAGCTCACATGGTCTATGTCGGTTAAGGCTATATTTCGCTACATGACAAGAATATGAATATGACAAGGACATGAACATGAACTATACTTATGACTTGTCAAAGAGTCCTACTTAGTGTGAGTGGGGGTATGGGGTTTCACTTATGCATTGCACAACTAGGCTTGGAAGGGGGTTATCGTGTGGTTTTCTTATGCTGTGAAGATATATGAATTTATGCATTATGATATGGATTGTTGCTAAGGGTGACCTTACTTACTACAAGATATGAACATGAATGTTTCCTTGTCTATGAGTGTTGGCTATGGATGAGGTCAAGGTATGATATGTATGATGTTGGTGATCCAAAAGTAGTACTTAGCATTAGATGGGATTATGGGATCCTATGTATGCATTGCACAAGTATAGCTTAGGGTTGCTTATGAGATGGTTTGACTTATGTTTCTTCACAAATGTGCACGACGACTATTAAACTTGACAAAATACATGGTTTTAACTAAATGTCCCTTTTTAGCATGTTTTCAAGAATTTTATGCATGGCTACCATACTTAGTGCAATTTTGTGCTAACCCATATTTTCTACATTTTTCTATAAGTGTAGGTCCCGGTTGTAGAGGTGTACTTCTCCCTTTGTGCAAAGCATGGATTGATTCTCTCCATGCTTTTTGTGAGTCCTAAAGATTCGAGGACGAAAGTTGTTCATTTTGAGACTATGTTGGAAACGGCTGTGACCCTTATTGATATTCGATTATATTAGATGGTTTATTAAGACAATGTCTAGACTTCCATTTCATTTTATGAAAAAAATTTGATTGTAAAAAGTTTTAATTCCGCATCATTTCTATGTCTTTATGTTTATGATATGCTAAGGGCTTGTATGAAATCTCTTCGGGGTTGAGTACACCGTGTTTTATCTAGGGGGTACCCCTGGGTCGTGACAAACTTATTATCAGAGCACAAGGTTTAGAATTATTCTAGGATGATGTCTCATAAACCTTATCTAGTAGAGTCTTGTTCATGTGTAACGACCCTAAAAACGGACTAGTGAAACTAGAGCCTATCTACTTTTTGTTGAGTTTGTAATGAGGTTTCATTTTGTGTAATGTTGTCTCGAGCCTTGTTTGATGGAGTTTAGAGAGTCAACGTCAAGATACGTGATAGACTCTGTTGTTGAAAGACCCTTTATTATGTTGGTTAAGGGTTGCAAGGGAAATTGCCAAGCCAAGGGGGCAGGGTCTATGCCAAAGGCCAAGGCTGCCCAACCTTGGCCAAGCACTGTCCTAATTCCACGGACCACTTCATAGTCAGTGGCATTGACCACTGTCCGTCGAAGTGGCCATGAAGGTCACTTGGTGGCATGGGAGGCAAGGCACTTTGGCCAAGCTATTGTCCAAACTTCACGGATCACTCCACGGTCAGTGGTCTTGACCACGACCTGTAGAAGTAGCTGTGAAGATGCCTTAGCATCTTGGGGATTGGCAAGGAAAAGGAGACACTGCCTAAGAGGACCACGGGTACCACCACGGGCCGTGGTCCCCTTTCACGGACCGTAGAAGTGGACTTGGTCCCTGACGGGGCAGCCCAAGTTAGAGATTTTTAAGTAATTTCGTTTAAATGTTTTATTATGCGGGGTTTGTTTTAAATGGTTTATATCATAAATATAAATATTTTTAAGTCTGTTAATACTTCATTTACTCCTTTATTGAAAACACCCAAAATCAAAACCCCAAAGTTCTTCCTCTCAATATTTCTCTCTCTAACTCAGGGAAGAAGAAGAAGTGGGAGTTAGTGTTTGGATTCAAGGCTTTCTTCATCAAATTTTTTGGGGAAATCTTAGTAAAAAGGTATGATGATCTTTCATCTAGGGTTAGATTTCACCCTAGAGTCTATTTCAAAGAAGTTTTCAATGTTTTTAAGTTCATGAAAAACCTAGGGTTTTACTCAATCTCATGGGTTCTTTATTCAAACAATTTCAAATGGTTTCTAATGTCATATAATGATTTTATTGATGTTTAATTGATGATTTATGATGAAAATAATCCATGGACCCATGATTTCTCTCAATTCCTAAATTGTGCCTTTATGAAGTGGGTTTGTTGATTATGAAAACTTATGATTGGAATATGTCTAAATTGCTTTGGGTTATTGAATTGTATCATTATCTATGCCTTAATTATGGTAGATTGTTGTCGTGTTGATGATTTGAGACTTATGGCCTTGAAGGCAAGTTATGACTAAATATTCATATTGTAGTAGAATGTGTTTGACTTGTTGATCCACTTGAAAGGTGAAGGTGTTTACTTACTAAGTATATTAATTTGAATTCAATGAAGTTAAGGTGATCATGTCTTGAAGGTATTTGTGTTATTATTGAAAGGCTAATTCTCAATTTGACACTCATATATGATGATGATGTAATGTGAAGTGTTGCCTTCTATATATAGTATATCTTGAATTGGTAGGCTTAGGCATCCTTTCTTGTATAATGAGTGTGTCTTGACTTGATGAATATGAATCAATAGGCTATGTCATTCCTCTCATATATGAGTGATGAATGTATGTTGACTTGATGGCTATGAATTGATAGGCTTTAGGAATTCTTTTCATAAATGATCTAATGGAATGAAGACTCTAGAATCGATAGGCTAGTGGCATTCCTTTCTTAATGAGTCAATGTACCATGAATCAATAGGCTAGTGGCATTCCTTTCATGAGTATAAGAATGTAACGAGGGACCATGAATTGATAGGGTTATGACATTCTTTTCATAAGGACTCAAGAGCTATTCTTGAATGTACCATGGATCGATAGGCTTATAGCAGTCCTTCCTTGGGTAATGATGTATCATGGGACGATAGGCCTATGGAATTCCTCCTTAGTACACTAATGTAATGTGAATGAAATAATCTATGGGAATGTAGGCTAAGCACCGAGTGGATATGGTTAGATGGAAAATCTCCCAATGTTAGGTTAGAGTTCCAAGGAACATCTTCCTATCCCATAACTATGTGCCCACATAGGATATTGGCTAGCGGATTTCATCTGAGCTAATGTTACCGTTCTACCTTAGGCAAGTGGAACACCCCTTTACGGTGTGGGGCTATATGAAACCAGATTCGATGTCTAGCTTGCATGGGCTATGTCGGTTAAATGCTTATTCCCATCATGTGAGATGTGCATTATGGTTTCTTGAGAGGTTCTATGAAGTGTAGGTGGTAGTATGAGATGCCATCTATACATTGCACGAGTAGGCTTTGATAAGGTCATAGTGAGTTCTCTAAGTCCTAATGACTAATGTATGGAAGTCCTTTAAAGGAAGTAATTGAAGAAGGTTGACTCTTAAATACTTAATGTGATATGCATGCTATACTTGGGTTAGATTATGAGTTATTTTGCCTTGTCATGCCTTATGAAATGTTATGTCTTTGATGTGTGGATATTGTGTAAAGGTGAATAGAAAGGAATGGTAAGTTCACTTTTGGTGACCTTAATGTGGTGCTTTGGTGTGGATGGTGGTATGAGACGTTATCCATGCATTGCACAAGGTATAACATGAAGGTTACTTGAAGTGAAGGTCTAAGGTAAAGGTATTGGTTTATATGATAATACTGACTAAATGTGGTATTATGACTTGAATGATGATTATACTTGTATTGTAAGTCTCTTATACTATTGTACATGATATTTCCAAAAGTGGCATAATTCATGGTTTCCAACCAAAATGTCCCTTTTAAAGCATGTTTTTGCATGGTCATCATACTTAGTACATTTTTGTGTGCTAACCCATATTTCTTTTATTTTTACTACAATTGTAGGTTCCGACAAGTGATTGCTTCTAACTAGATTAAAGTGCTTGGATTGCTATTTTTCCTCCAAGACTAGAGTGGTACGTCCTCATAGATCAAGGACATGTGTCTTTTTGAAGTTTCTTTCCTTTTTCATGTATTAGACATTTAGTAGTCTTTACGATTGTAAAGGGCTGTGTCCTTACTTATGTCTTGAGATTGTGTCTAAGATGGCCATGTGAGACTTTGACTTCCGTTGTGTCTTTTGAAAGATTGTTAAATGAATATTTTGAATCATATGGTTTTAAATGAAAAAAGTTTTAATTACGTACTATTTCTGTTACCCATGCAATGGATGAATGCTACGAGGCTTGTATAAGACCCTATCGGGGTCGAGTAAGCCATGTTACGACTAGGGGGTGCTCTTGGGTCGTGACAAACATGGTATCAGAGAACAAGGTTTTGGAAATGGTTTTCAAGGTTGATGTCTCACAAGACGTCTAGTAGAGTCTTGTTCATCAGTGTGAGTCGCGACACATCTATGAGCGAGAGGTTATAGGATGATAGAAAGTTACACTTCTTTCTTCATTCTTCAAATCATACCATAAAGCTTAGCTCAATAAGTTCTCTCTCTTATTCCTTATCCGATGGTCTTGAAGATGTGACTACTTGAAGGGCTAATGTTGCAAGGATCGAGGGAGGAAAAGGTGAGCTTTGATGTTAATTTTGGTTATGTGACTAGATGAGTTTTGTTATGGTAGATTTGAGAAGTTATATTGTGATGTAGTCTTTATTATGAATGGGTTGCTTTATGGTTATGTGTGTTGTTGGTAGAAAGTTATGATGAATTTGGAGGTAAGTTGAAAGATTTGAGGAATGAGGTGTTTTAGAAATATGTTGATATGTTGAGTGAGTAGACTCTTTAAAGGAGGGTGTTAGTGTAATTTACCTTGGTTTAGAATCACCTTGTGTGATGAGTGTGAAGGTTTAGTGATGTCTTGCTCCGACCTTAGAATTGAAGGAAGTGATGTTGTAAAGAGTTTGAATAGGCTTACCCCTAAGGGGGGGGGGGGGAGATAATGTGCTTAGATGCCAAAGTGGTTGAGTGTCATTGATGTCCATGAGTTAGGCTTGCTTGATTCTCACCTTATGAGGTGTAGTGAGTTTGAGGAGTTTAGACTCGGTGTGGTAGACTCATATGAGACCTTGAGTGGTGTTGGTAAAGTTGTTGTGAGCAAGAGTTGCTTAATGAGGAACTTCCTAGTTTAAAAGCTCCGGTATGTTGATGGTTCTGTACGGTCATGATTGTCTTGTTGATGTTCCTATGTTGTTTTAAAGTTAGCCTTAGTTGGGTTTTCTCCTAAGTGGGGGATGGTATGTTGAATAGTAGGTCGTGGTGAGTTTTGTTACCCTTGTCACTTTCTTCTATTCCTATTCAAGCTTGAAACCAAGAGTTCCTTTGTTTCATGTTTTGGAGTCATGTGTGAAAATGGGTTTCCATGTTCTCCTTATGTTATGCATGTTTTTAATGAAGTGTATGTTCATAAGAGAAAATGAGTTTTCATTATTGTGTTCCTCATGTTAATATGCATCTATGATGAGTTGCCTAAATGCTTCATGAGTTGACTTGATGAAGATGTTTAAAAGTGATCTTGAAAAGAGTTGCATAAATTGCCTTATGATGTTGTAATGAGCATGATGTGAGTTGGAGAAGGAAGTTCCTCTAATGAAATGAGAATTGTTGATGTTTTGTGCATAATGAGTTTGTAGATGTAGTTCCTACCTTCTTGTTTGTGTTAAGCCTTTTTGATATGGAGTTGATGTTTCCTCCTATGTTTATGCATTTATATTGATGTGACATGATTGTGGGCTGCTAGTCTTGAGTCGTTACCCCTTAATGTGTTTAAAGTGTCATTCGAGGACGAATGTTCGTAAGTGGGGGATAATGTAACGACCCTAAAAACAAACTAGTGAAACTAGAGCCTATCGACTTTGTGTTGAGTTTGTAATGAGGTTACATATTGTGTAATGTTGTACCGAGCCTTGTTTGATGGAGTTTAGTGAGTCAACGTCAAGGTACGTGATAGACTCCATTGTTGAAAGACCTTTTATTATGTTGGTTAAGGGTTGCAAGGGAAATTGCCAAGCCAAGGGGGCAGGGTCTAAGCCAAAGGCCAAGGCTGCCCAACCTTGGCCAAGCACTATCCTAAGTCCACGGACCACTTCATAGTCAGTGGCATTGACCACTGTCCGTCGAAGTGGCCATGAAGGTCACTTGGTGGCATGGGAGGCAAGGTACTTTGGCCAAGCTACTGCCCAAACTTCACGGACCACTCCACGGTCAGTGGTCTTGACCACGGCCCATAGAAGTGGCCATGAAGATGCCTTAGCATCTTGGGGATTGGAAAGGCAAAGGAGACACTGCCTAAGAGGACCACAGGCACCATCGCGGGAACCACCACAGGCCGTGGTCCCTTTTCACGGACCGTAGAAGTGGACTTGGTCCCTGATGGGGCAACCCAAGTTAGGGATTTTTAAGTAATTTCATTTTAATGTTTTATTATGCGGGGTTTGTTTTAAATGGTTTATATCAGAAATATAAATAGTTTTAAGTCTTTTATCACTTCATTTATTCCTTTATTCAAAACACCCTAAATCAAAACCCCAAGGTTCTTCCTCTCAATATTTTTCTCTCTAACTCAAGGAAGAAGAAGAAATGGGAGGTAGGGTTTGGATTCAAGGCTTTCTTCATCAAATTTCTTGGGGAAATCTTAGTAAAAAGGTATGGTGATCCTTCATCTAGGGTTTGCTTTCACCCTAGAGTCAATTTTAAAGAAGTTTACAAAGTTTTCAAGTTCATGAAAAACCTAGGGTTTTACTCAATCTCATGGGTTCTTTCTTCAAACGATTTCAAATGGTTTCTAATGTCATATAATGATTGTATTGATGTTTAATTGATGATATATGATGAAAATACTCTATGGACCTATGATTTCTCTCAATTCCTAAATTGTGCCTTTATGAAGTGGGTTTGTTGATTATGAAAGCTTATGATTGGAATATGTCTAAATTGCTCTGGGTTATTGAATTGTATCATTATATATGCTTTAATTATGGTAGATTGTTGGTGTGTTGATGATTTGAATTTTATGCCCTTGAAGGCAAGTTATGACTAAATGTTTATGTTGTAGTAGAATGTGTTTGACTTGTTGATCCACTTGAAAGGTGGAGGTGTTTACTTACTAAGTATATGAATGTGAATTCAATGAAGCTAAGGTGATCATGTCTTGAAGGTATTTGTGTTATTATTGAAAGGATAATTCTCAATTTGACACTCATATATGATAATGATGTAATGTGAAGTGTTGTCTTCTATATATAGTATATCTTGAATTGGTAGGCTTAGGCATCCTTTCTTGTATAATGAATGTGTCTTCACTTAATGAATATGAATCGATAGGCTATGGCATTCCATTCATGTATGAGTGATGAATGTGTCTTGACTGGATGACTATGAATTGATAGGCTTTAGGCATTCTTTTCATAAATGATCTAATGTAATGAAGACTCTAGAATCGATAGGCTAGTGGCATTCCTTTCTTAATGAGTCAATGTACCATGAATCGATAGGCTAGTGGCATTTGTTTCATGAGTATAAGAATGTAATGATGGACCATGAATCGATAGGCTTATGGCATTCATTTCATAAGGACTCTAGAGCTATCATTGAATGTACCATGGATCGATAGGCTTATAACATTCCTTCCTTCGGTAATGATGTATCATGGGTTGATAAGCCTATGGCATTCCTCCCTAGTACACTAATATAATGTGAATGAAATAAACTATGGGAATGTAGACTAATCATCGAGTGGATATGGTTAGATGGGAACTCTCCTAATGTTAGGTTAGAGTTCCAAGGAACATCTTCCTATCCTATAACTATGTGCCCATATAGGATATTGGCTAGCGGATTTCATCCGAGCTAATGTCTACCTTAGGGAAGTGGAACACCTCTTTACGGTGTGGGACTATATGACACCGGATTCCATGTCTAGCTTGCATGGTCTATGTCGGTTAAACATTTATTCCCATCATGCGAGATGTGCATTATGGTTTCTTGAGAGGTTCTATGAAGTGTAGGTGATAGTATGGGATGCCATCTATACATTGCACGAGTAGGCTTTGATAAGATCATAATGAATTCTGTAAGTCCTAATGACTAATGTATGAAAGTATTTTAAAGGAAGTTATTGAAGAAGGTTGACTCTTAAATGCTTAATGTGATATGCATGCTATACTTGTGTTAGATTATGAGTTATTCTTCCTTGTCATGCCTTATGAAATGTTATGTCTCTTATGTGTGGATATTGTGTAAAGGTAAAAAGGAAGGAATGGTAAGTTCACTTTTGGTGACCTTAATGTGGTGCCTTGGTGTGGATGGTGGTATGAGATGCTATCCATGCATTGCACAAGGTATATCATGAAGGTTACTTGAAGTGAAGGTCTAAGGTAAAGGTAGTGGTTTACATGATGATATTGACTAAATGTGGTATTATGACTTGAATAATGATTATACCTGTATTGTAAGTCTCTTATGCTATTGTACATGATATTTCCAAAAGTTGCATAATGCATGGTTTCCAACCAAAATGTCCCCTTTAAAGCATGTTTTTGCATGGTCATCATACTTAGTACATTTTTGTGTGCTAACCCATATTTCTCTTATTTTTACTACAAGTGTAGGTTCCAGCAAGTGATTGCTTCTAGCTAGATTGAAGTGCTTGGATTGCTATTTTTCCTCCAAGGCTAGAGTGGTACATCCTCATAGATCGAGGACAAGTGCCTTTTTGAAGTTTCTTTCCTTTTTCATGTAATAGACATTTAGTAGTCTTTACGATTGTAAAGGGCCATGTCCCTACTTATGTATTGAGATTGTGTCTAAGATGGCAATGTGAGACTTAGACTACCGCTGTGTCTTTTGAAAGATTGTTAAATGAATGTTTTGAATCGTATGGTTTTAAATGAAAAGTTTTAATTCTGTACTATTTCCGTTACCCATGCAGTGAATGAATGCTATGAGGCTTGTATAAAACCCGTTCGGGGTCGAGTACGCCGTGTTACGACTAGGCGGTGCTCTTGGGTCGTGACATCATGAGTGTGAATCGCGCTACATTTATGAATGAGAGGCTATAAGATGTTTAGGAAATTTCACTTTCATTACTCTTTAGTCATGCCTTAGAGTTTTAACTCTATAAAGTCCTTTTCCTAACCCTTCTCTTATGTCTATAGGATATGAATACAACAAGGTCGAACCCAAGAAGGATGGAAGAGGATACTGTTAATGAGGGAGTTCCTCCCCAAGGTCCACAAGATCCTCAAGTTCCCTAAGCTCTTATTGATGAGGGGGGCTATGAAAAATGTGCAAATACGGTCGGCTCTCCAAATATTGACCCAAGCCGTGACGGCCCAAGTTAATAAGGATACTAAAACTCATGTGAACCCTAATGTGAGTACGACTGCTTCAAGGGACTTTACTAGGATGAATCCTCCCGAATTCCATGGCTCCAAAGTGGAAGAGGATCCACAAGGGTTTATTGATGAAATGTATAAGGTGTTTGATGCTATGGGAGTGTCTTCACAAGAGAAGGCGGAATTAGCTGCCTACCAATTGAAAGATATGGCTCAAGTATGGTATGAACAATGGAAGGGTAAGAGACCCATAAGAGCGGGTCCGGTAGTTTGGGAATTGTTCAAGTCGGTCTTTCTTGATAGATTCTTTCCCCTAGAGTTGAGGGAACGTTAAATGCAAGAATTCACCAACCTTCGTCAAGGAGGTATGAGAGTGAAAGAGTATGCCCTTAAGTTCACACAACTATCCAAGTATGCTCAAATCTTAGTGGCGGATTCAAGGGCCAATAAAAACAAATTTGTTATGGGGGTATCCGACTTGGTAGTCAATGAATGTCGTTCGGCAATGCTCATCCAAAGTATGAATATTTCACGTCTTATGGTTTATACCGAGCAACTTGAGGAACAAAAGCTCAAGCAAGTGAATCGAAAAGTAAAAAGAGCAAGGATCGGTGATGGGAATTCTTCCCAAGGTAAATCTGAGGGTCAAGGTCGACCAAGGTTCAAGAGAAGGTTCTCAAACCAAGGCTCCTTTAGTGCTCCAAGGGTCAACAAAGATAGGGTGTCTAACCCTAAGCCTCAAGGAGGCAATAGAGGTGGATCTTCTATGGTGAGGCCTACTTATGCCAAGTGTGGCACGAAATAGATGGTAAGTGCCTAGTTGGCACGGATGGTTGCTATAGTTTCGGGAAGAGTGGTCATATGATGAGAGACTGTCCCATGCTTAAGGCTCAAGGAAGAGAGGGCAAACAGGTCCCTCCTAGCGGTTCAAGCTCCGATGCTCCCAAGAAAAACCGCTTCTATGCTCTTCAATCCCGAGGTGACCAAGAGAGCTCACCGGATGTTGTGACCGGTATGTTACAAATCTTTTCTATTGATGTATATGCATTGTTGGATCTCGATGACACTTTTTCCTTTGTGACACATTTAGTAGCCTTGAAATTTGAAATACTCCCTGAAGTGTTAGTAGAGCCTTTTGCAGTTTCTACCCCGGTTGGTGACTCGGTGGTGGCAAAAATAGTCTATAGGAGTTGTCCTATTTCTTTGTCCCATAGAATTACCTTGGTGGATTTGGTGGAGTTAGACATGTTAGGTTTTGATGTGATTTTGGGTATGGATTGGTTGCATGCATGTTATGCCTCTATTGATTGTAGGACTCGGGTAGTTAAGTTTCAATTTCCAAATGAGTCTATTCTAGAGTAGAAGGGGAAAAATTCTATCCCTAGAGGTCAATTTGTCTCTTGTCTTAAAGCTAGGAAAATGATCTCCAAGGGGTGTATTTACCATATTGTTAGGGTTATGGATGTTGACTCTGAAACCCCTTCTCTAGAGGCGGTTCTGTTAGTGAATGAGTTTCCGAACATTTTTCCCGATGATTTGCCCGGTGTTCCTCCTGAGCGGGAAATAGAGTTTGGCATTGATCTTTTATCGCATACGCAACCTATCTCCATTCCTCCTTATAGAATGGTTCTGGCCGAGTTCAAAGATTTGAAAGAGCAACTAAAGGATTTGCTAGACAAGGGTGTTATTCAACCGAGTATCTCTCCATGGGGTGCTCCGGTTTTGTTTGTTAGGAAGAATGACGGGTCTTTTTGAATGTGTATCGACTATCGTCAATTGAACAAAGAGAACATAAAGTATAAGTATCCCTTTCCAAGGATTGATGACTTGTTTGATCAACTTCAAGGGGATAACTATTTCTCCCAAATAGATCTTCGTTCGGGTTACCATCTACTAAGGGTGAGAGGGATTGACATTCCTAAGACAACCTTTAGGACCCGGTATGGTCACTATGAATTTGTGGTTATGTCGTTTGGGTTAACTAATTCCCCGACGGCATTTATGGACCTAATGAATAGAGTGTTTAGACACTACCTTGATATGTTTGTGATCGTGTTTATTGATGATATTTTGATCTCTTCAAAGAGTGAAAATGAACATATGAATCATTTGAGGATTGTTTTGCAAGTCCTTAAAGACCACCAATTATTTGCGAAGTTTAGTAAATGTGAGTTTTGGCTAAGGTCTGTAGCCTTCCTTGGTCATATTGTGTCGAGTAAGGGTATTGAAGTAGATCCTAAGAAGACGGATACGGTCAAGAGTTGCCTAGACTTCTAACTCCTACCGATATTAGAAGCTTTCTGGGTTTGGCCGGTTACTGTAGGAGGTTTGTCTAGCGTTTTTCTTCATTACTTCTCCATTGACGGCTTTGATTCAAAAGAAAGCTAAGTTTGTGTGGTCGGAGGCTCGTGAGAAAATCTTCCAAAAGTTGAAAGATAGACTTACTTCCACTCCAGTGTTAACCTTATCAGAGGGTACCGACAGTTTTGTTGTATATTCTGACGCCTCTAGAGTGGGTTTGGGATGTGTCCTTATGCAACGTGGTAAAGTGATTGCCTATGCTTCAAGGCAATTCAAGGTCCATGAAAATAATTATCCAACCCATGACCTCAAATTAGCGGCGGTAGTATTTTCCTTGAAAATATGGAGACACTCTCTTTATAGGGTGCATGTTGATGTGTTCACCTGTAACGACCCAGAAAATGATAGAGTAAAACTAGAGCCTCACATGTGAGTTTGGAGTCGAGAACCTAATGAAATGATTATATTTGAATTTGACCCAAAAAGTTCTTAAAAATGTGCTTCGGAAGTTACC
>JAJOOR010031318.1:0-15215 GCA_036250505.1 Solanum acaule | reverse complement strand
TGGAAGGCAACATAGTTGGGACGGTAAAATGATTGAGGAGTTTGTTCCAAGGCACCTACCGATGCGACAGGCAAAGCAAAACCATTTGACAGTATCAATAGGTTCAACTAGATCCAATAAATCCATAAAGAAGGTATGAATCATCAAGTGTTGTTGGATAGGTTTGAAGAAGACGAGAAAAATACTTCAAGTTACTTTTGATGGGCAAACAATCTTTTTTAATTCATGCTTTAGTAATAGAAAGTTTGAGGCTGGTAACTCAACTTTCTTCTTGATTAACATATTTTTACATTATTTAAGCATCCTCATTTGTAATATCATCATGGAGTGTATTATAAACTCTGTGATGATCAGAAAATATTTAGTTTTCTCTAGCTCTTATTTTCGTCATGCTTGTTAGGTAGCAGAAGTTAGGTACTTCATTAGGATTAGTAAGGTAAGGTCTAGCCCCCCTTGCTTGTACTTGTCCCTATTGATATTTTTTATGTTTAATAAAAAATAAAAAAAATAAAAAAATAAAATTTAAAAAACATTCAAAAATGACTCGGGGCCAATATCGAAAGAGGTATAACAGTAATTTTATAATAATTTCTAAAAATGACTGACCGAATCATTACAGATATATGCCAATTTTTTGGAGTTTTCAATCACGAAATATGAATTCAGAATTATCTATATTTTTTATGAGTATTAGTCCATGAATTTTCTGGAATATGACTATCTGACTGTTTTGATTCTAAGAGGGTGTTTGGATTGGCTAAAAAGTTGGTCAAACCTACTTAAAATTCAGTTTTTGACTTCTGGAGTGGTTGACAAAAATAAAAATAATTTAAAATAAGTCAAAAAAATGACTTAAAATAAGTTGGAAAGTGTTTGGCAAAGTTAAAAATAACTTAAAATAAGTTAAAAAAATAAAAGTAGGTCTCCCCCTACTTTTTATTTTTTGACTTAATAGTCATTTCAGTTTAACTTTTATTTTTTACTTAAAAGCTATTGTTTTTAAGTCAATCCAAACAGACTCTAAATATTGTGGGTCTATATGTGACGACCTAGTAAATAATACTCTCTCTACAGAGCAAACGCGATTTTTAACAAAATTCGAGGTCATAAAAATATGAATTCGAAATTATCTAAGATTTTCGTGTGTACAAGTCTGATTTTTTTTAATATGTATGACATACTCGGTTTGACACCAAATTTTATGGGTCCATGTGAAACAACCTAGTGAACAATACTCATTGTTTCTCAAAGATATCGACATCACTTTTTTGAGTTTTTGGGACACAAAACAAGAATTCACGATTATCTCAAATTTTCGAATGTATTAGTCCATGAATTTTCTGAAATATGACTAACTAATTTCGTTTAATCCCAATTTTTTTGGGGCGACCTAATGAGCGACACTTGTTTTCTCTACATGACCGATATCAATTTTTCAGAATTTCAGGGTTACGAAACATGAATTAACGATTATCTAAATTTTCTGTGTGTATTAATTCATGATTTTTTTCACAATATGTCTGACTAAATCAACTTTTTTTATGACTCAATTTCTGATCAAGCTGTGATCAGCACCCGATGTCTTAACTTGACCGAGTGAACCATCTTGACTTTCTATTATATTCTTATTCAAATAAATTTGTGCAACTCAATGCAAATCTTTGTAAAGTAAATGCTCCATCCGTTCAATTTTATGTGACACTTTTCGAATTTCGAGATTCAAATAATAATTTGACCGTAAATTTTTTATAGATCTTTTAAATATTTTGAATTATCAATTATTGTGACTTATAGTAATACTTTTTACGTAGTTTACAAATATATAAATTTTATTTCAAAAAAATGAAGATTCCATGCGCAAACACTACAACAAAAACACCTTTTAGTGGCAATAAATTAAATATACACATTAATAAAGAGAGTTAAAGTTTTTACCGGCATTAGTTAATTGTCATTGGATCCAATGTCGCTAATGACTTTAGGGACATATACAAAGAGTACTAATTGCCGCTAAAAGTACATATTTAGTGGCAATTAAGTTATTGCCGTTGATTAATTGCCGCTAAAGATCATTTTTGATGCAGTGAAATTTCTGGTCAAACTTAAACTATTTGACTCTCAAAAAACGAAAAGTATCACATAAATTGGGACAGAGGGAGTATAATATTTGGATCTCAAATTCAAGTAAACATTCTGAAAATTTGTATTAAATGTGTTTACGAACTTTCTTATGATTGTACAAATTGTATATAGAGAGAAAGAGATGTTTAGCCTGTAGTCTGCTCATCTACAAAATTGGCCCATGCGTTGTACCACAAATAAACGCAAGTTCCTTCACTAAAGTTTGAACGAGGTTTAAATAAATATGTATGAAAAAACGTAACATAAACTCTGAAATAAAGTGGTTCATAAACCTCATCATGTAAATAATATTATATTTAAGTAATCACCAGTAAATATATTTTTTTAGTTAAGTATAAGTATCTTAAGTATCTATTGGTGTTTTTTAAAAATGGGCAGCAAAAAAATTAATTGAAATATCTCTCAATATTTATATTAAGCACAATAGGTATTAAATAACCAACTTGATAGCATAATGAATAAAATTTGCATAACAAAATTCAAAAAAAGACTAAATAATCTCAACAACTAAAACAATCTAACAAATATTTAAAATTCAAATTCATCCTAAAGTTAGGTAATTTATTGTGTTAAAAAATGACTGCAATAACTAAAAACAAACTTAACACTCCTTCTTTACTTTAGGTACTGCAATTTAAAAAGTTTCTCCTCCTTAATTTCTGCTTTGCTTGTGCTTGAGGATTTATTTATAAGCTTCCACACTTTTATAACATGTCTGCTAGTTTGCAATTTTCACATATTGTATTAGGTCTCCACCAACAAAAAAATTTCAAGTGTGTTTTTCTTTTATGGTATTTGCAAAGAGAATAATTATATTTTTCTTTTCTGTTTTGTGCATAAAAAGCAACCTCAGTAACATTAACTTGCATGAAGGCTCTTCTTTGCTCTTGTGCTTGAATAACACTTATTAGTTCTTCAACACCGATAGTAGAGAAATCTTTAGACTCTCATAGAGATGAAATTTTAGACTTGAATCTCTACAGAATTCTTATGAAATTTTTTGTATTATTCTGTCATCTTTGAAATTTTCGTCAAGCAACCTGATTTTATTAACATCAAAGTAAACTTATCAGAATATTTTACAATAGTTTTATCCTCTTGCATCCTTAGAGATTCAAAATCTCTTTTCAAATTCAAAATTTGTATTTGTCTGACTCGGTCGATCACATCCTTGATATTCTTTTTTTAATTTTTCCAAGTTTCTTTTGACATCTCACAAGCAATGATTTTGGAAAAAATCGAACCCGCAATTAAATTTTGGATTACAATTGTGCTCTGAATTTTTTGGCTTTTTCATCCGAATGAGAATTAATTTGAGCAAGGGTAGAATTTGCAAGGAGAGGTTGTAAGGGTATATCTTTCATTACAACTTCCCACAGATCATAGGCTTCAAGATATGATTTCATTTTCACTGACCAGATCTGATAGTTTTCACCGGTGAAAATTTTTGGGGCATTCAAAGAGAGACTGTTGCTTTTATTTTTGGTTAAAAATCGGTTTAGAAAAGTCTGTACGTTGAAAAAGGCATGGATTGAAAATAATCGCCCTGACGGGTTAAAATGGGTAGCCTGATGAGTTAAAAAGATTGAAAAATAGCCCTTGCGGGTTAAACATAGTATGGTAGTTCTTTGAAAAATTTCACAGATCCTGTAAGGTCAATGAAACTCTTGATACCACTGTTGGTATATTTTTAAAATGGGGCAGCAAAAAAAATTGATCGAAATATCCAATAATATTTTTATTAAGCATAATAGAACTATAAATAGTCAACTTGATAACATAAGCAGAAATCTGCCTAACAAAAATTCAAAAAAGGCTAAATAATCTCAATAATTAAAACAACCTAACAAATATTTAAAATTCAAATATATCTTAAAGTTAGATAATTTATTATGCTAAAAAATGTCTACAATATATAAAAACAAACTCAACAGTATTGCTCACTAGGTCTACAGAACTGACATCACTTTCTTTGGAGTTTCGGGATCACGAAACACGAATTCACGATTATCTTAGCTTTTTATTTATTAATTTGTGAATTTTTCGCAATATGACTTACGAATTCCATTTGACCCCATATTTTGTGAGTTCATTCAAAACAATCTAGTAAACAGCACTCACTAATTCTCAAGAACCAACATCACTTTTTTGGAGTTTTTGAGTCACAAAGCATGAATTAAGAATTATCTTAGCTTTTCGTATATATTAGAAGTCTGTGATTTTTTTGGAATAGGGCTGACCGATTCCGTTTGATCCTAAATTTTGTGAGTCCATTCATCACAACCTAGTGAACAATACTCTCTATCTTTGCAGAATCGACATCACTTTTTTTTTGGAGTTTCAAGGTCACAAAAATGGAATTCAAGATTATCTAAATTTTTCATGTGTAATCCATGAATTTTTTTAAATATGTCAAACCAACTATTTATCCCAAATTTTATGATTCAATTCAAAATGACCTAGTGAATGATATTCATTGTCTCAGGTGACACCACTGCTTTTGGAGTTTTAGGTTAGGTTTGAATTAAAGTTCGAAAGGACAAGCTCACGGGTTGGGTCTCCAACAAACAAAATGATGGCAATAATATCTCATATCACATATGGATAGATTTTAGTTGATTTTGTTTGACATAAGGGCTATTTGCTTTTTCATCATGAAAATAAGAGAAAAAAAGATCACTACTTTTCTTATAAGGTTTTTGTTGCATTCTACAAGTGAAATTGTTACATGAAATTTCAGTTTCAAAAACTCAATTATAATGAGGGATTGAAAGAGACATAGACCTAATTTGTTTTTATTGTGGAAGTGTGACAAATAGATGCATTTAGCTTTAGTTTAAATTCAGATAAAATTGACATTGAAATTTAATTATTGCTTCCTCAATTTCAAAATAATTGAATTGTTAGGTGTTTCACACCTTTAAGAAAAGAAGATTAGAACATATTAGACATTTCTTTCCATTTTTACCCTTATTAATTATTGTCAAATTTATCTTTAAAATAATTCAAAGCAATTAAAGTTTTTTAAATTCATCACAGAAAAAATTTAAATGAAGGATAAAAATAGAAGAATATTTTAAAAGTAGTCTTGAAGATTGAATAATTAAATTAATTTAAAATATAAAAAATATTTCAATAATTTAATTATTTTGAAATAAAAAAAATATTAAAGATAGAAAGACATCATTTTTTTTAAGGAACGACACAAATTTTACTTTAACCATGTGCGGTGTTGTACTATTACTGTCTGCACAAATAATTGAGAAGCATTATTGTGCTCTCATAGGAAAAGGCATCAATTAGCTACCACGTTTAACTCGTTTAAATGGAAAAGGGAAGAAATGTTCCTCGATTGTCACAAAAGCTTTAAATATACTTTTCTATCAATTTATTTTGCTAAAAATACTATATGGTTACATTTTTTATTTACTTACCCACCTAAAAACATGAAATCACTACTAAAAACAACCTCGTGTTGAATATTCAATATCAAATCTCTCGCATACTTGCTCATTTTCCAAATCTAGAACCTTTATGGTCACCGTAGCTCCACTTGATAATGTGCCTTTGTACTCGGAGTCAGTCTCTCACTAATTAAATTGGATCCATCAAAATTATTTATTGCTAGTTGAATCTCATGATAAGAATAAATCAATTGGATAAGTCTTGATCTCTGAAACCTTTTCGACATCTTTGGACTTCCCTTTCTTCTTTCATTTCATTATCCAAATTGAGACGGACAAGAATCGTACAACCATTGGAGTAATAAATTTTAGCACAAGTTTCTTAGAGACTTATTGTCGTCTAGGATTAGTGATAGGGCAAGCGGGAACTTCCAATATAGGCATCCACATAGACCTTTGTTCTGGAGAAATGACCACATAGGATTCCGTGACATCTAGAAAGAGAAGACCACTCACGAAGCACGAATTAAGGATTATCTCAGTTTTTCATAGGTACTAGACTATGAATTTTACGGAATAAGACTGACTGACTCTGTTTGACCTCAAATTTTGTGAGCCCATTTGTGACGACTTAGTGAACGATCGTCTATCTCTGCAAGACCGACATCATTTATTCTTTTGGACTATGAGGGTCACGAAAATGAAATTTAAGAGATTATCTTAGTTTTTTGTGTATATTATAATCTATAAATTTTTCAAAATATGTCAAAACAACTCTATTTAACCCCAAATTTTCTGAATCCATTCGAAACGACCTAGCTAGTGAACTATGCAAAGGACTGATACACTATTTTTGGAGTTTTAGGTTAGATTTAAAAGCTCAGAAGGACAAGGTCACGGGTTGGGTCTCCAACAAAAAAAAATGATGGCAATAAGGCTAATTACTTTCATGAACTTTTCTTGTTAGTTTTTTGTTTTATTCTACAAATGGAATATTTGTTACCTTAGGAAATTTCAATTTCAAAATCTCAATTCTAAGGAGGGATTGAAAGAGACATATATAGACCTAATTTGTTTTTATTGTGGAATGTGTAACAAATAGATGCATTTAGCTTTAGTTTAAATTCATTTAAGCATTTTATATATATATAATTTTAATTGCATATTCAAATGTTACATAGTCTATAGCTTAATTACAACCTTTTAGAATTAAATATCGGGTTAACTATATTAAATAATATTTGTTAATATAACTTAGTTAAATATCACCACTTTTATCATCCTATATTTCACACTTACGTGGATATAATTATTTATGGATACTATATTTATTACACTTAAAAAAAAATCTGCTAAAATTAATTATTACACTCACCCATCTAACCATAGAACCGAACATTTTTCATCGTCAAGAAAGCTGGGGATGCTCATCGATCCATGTGACTTAGCTTTTTAAGAGTAAATCAAGGCGTTGTTGATGAAATTTGACACAGTCGACTCCTATTTGGGGAAAATGATACATAATTATATCATCAAAAGCATACTCAACACGTTTACGGAAAAACAAACATAAAGAGTTTTACATGACATGCAACATAACAAATAAAGATAGGAGTAGGCATCGGAGCAGATCTCCACTAAATTAAAACACATTATTTTGCGTACGTCTAGACGCATAAGCAATAACTAGGTAGCTAGCTGCTCCGGTGAATCCTTAAAATTAAAGCGCTGCAACTGATTTTGGAATCCAGACTAGATCATTACTTGATGGGAAAAAGTGACAGATAGGTGATGTTCCTGGTAATATACCGAGCACTCGAAAGGATAGATGGGATGGATTCCAATCAGAGGTATCCAAATGACAAACAGCAATTGCTTCAATTTTATAACCATTTGCATCATTCCTTAATGAAACCTTCAACACCTTGCTTTTGCTAATTGTGTGATGACAGTAGTAAACGCTACGCATGGTATGACACGCCACCATCTTAGTAGCTCCAACATCTTCTGGATCATTCAAAATAGTATAGTTTTGAAGACGATTATGGTTCAGGGGATCAGTACTAGTCGTCGTCATGGTGATGAGAGGTTCAATTTGGGTGTTTTCTCCCAAAATGCCTTGTACAAAATCGCGCATTGCCTCAATAGATGTGGCACAGTACTTAGTCTCTCCCTTCATGGGTGAATCTTCACATAGTCTTAATGTTTCTTCCATGGATTTTGCTTCCTTCAATGAAAATGGAACTTTTTTGGGTAACATTTGTAGAGAAGAAGGAAGATCCATTGTTGGAAAGGAGTGAATTAATGTTTTCCCCAACTTTAGATCATCCATAAGGAAAAAAATTCCTTGAGTCATATGTTCATTCTGTTTTGGCTCTTCACCTCCATATTTATATCTAACATACAGTCTCGTAAGGGATTGGGAATTTCCTTCAACCATATGTGCATTCTCTTTTGGCTCTTTACCTCCATATTTATATCTAACATACAGACTCGTAAGGGATTGGGAATTTCCTTCAGACATATCCCTAGCTTCTGTTCCATAAGCAACCTGACATATATATTATGATGAAGTGAGCAACATATATGTATTTATAATTAAGCACTAATCAGTACTAATTGTATTAAATAAGATGGAGGAGAATATTAAAATTACCAGCAGAACTAGGGAGACAAGTACACAAAAACCAAGCTTAACATCCATTGTTCTTCTGTTGAGTTCTTATGAAATTCTACTGAAATAAGACGTATATATATATATACTACTAGTAGAGAAGTAAGCTCACTAAAGAAAAAGAATCAAAATTATTACTCCCTCCGTCCAATGATTTAAAAGACTATGTTAGGACTTGCCTCGGCGCCAAGAAAAATGGTTTAAGACTCAAGTGTGGAGCTTAGTTTTGTAAGACTTACGTCCTAAGCACACTCAACATCCAATACTCAGGGCTCGTCTAATACATCTTACATAAAATTACGTGTTAAATTCTTTAGTTAACATTGTTGACCCTCATAATTCTTGGATAAATAAATGATACGTAATAGTTTTATAATCTATAGAAATAAGAAGATTGAGAGTAACTCAAATAACAAGTTGTAGTATTGCATTTTTCCTATTTGGTAACACTATGAGTAGAGGTGTCAATATGGATTGGCCCACCACATTCGGGCTAACTCATACAGGCTTTGAAATTTGACTGGTCAGGTCGGGCTGACCCGTTTTTCTTGTGGGCCAGAAAACGGTCCCAACCCACAAGTACGTGGGCGTAGGCTGTGCCGGACCAGCGCAATTTTTTTAAAAGTATATTTTTAAAAAAATCAAATTATAACTAAAAAAATATCATCATATTTCTCAAGCCCCACAAATCAACAGGCTTATTCAGGTCGGGCTAAAAAACTTTTTTCTTAAATAAGCTTAAAAAATTTTAGCCCAACCCTATTAAATCATGGATTAGGCTAGGCCTGCCCAATGGGCCTAGCCCATATTGATGGTTCTTAAAATGAGGGTGATTATATATTATGTAACATTTCTTTTAATATATAGCAAAATTTTACTTTTTCACTTATCATTGGTCTTCATGTTTTTGTCATATGTCTCAAAATTATCATATTTTATTATTTAGCTAGTTGGAAGTAATTTTATTTGTATTCGTACCAATTTTTTTTATTATAATACTAGTAAGTTTTATTGGTTATTTTCTTTTAGGGGTAAACTGTATAGTATATTTAGAAATAATGGTTGTTTTACTATTAGAAAGTTAAGATATTAAAGTTGATTTGCATCTCATAATAATTTTTATATCATTACGTACATTATTTATACTTGTATTATCATGTTAGAAGATTTATTTTCTATGAGTTTCCTTAATCATGTTTGTAATTATTTCAAACTATTGATGTATTTTTATAATTTTGTGTTATTATATTATAATACTATATTATAAATTATAAATTTAATTATTCATGGGACTTACGCCCCATATCTCGAGGCTTACACCTCGCCTTGTGCTAAGTAAAACGTCCTGCCTTACGCCCCACCTTTCATAACCTGCATATTTTCTTCGTACAAAGGATGGTTTTTACCAAATGAAGCCTCTCAAATGGGAACCTTTGTTTAATCCGGAGATAGAGACAACTACGGCTCTAGCTTGGATATCATTCCCAGGACTATCACCAAAAAAAATTGTCAAGGAATCTCTATTCTCCATGGCAAGAGCAGTAGGAAAACCCCTTCTTGTGGACATGGCAACGAAGAATAAATCTAGACTTAGTTGTGCCAAGGTCAAAGTTGAAGTAGATTTCTTAAGAGATTTTTCGAAAAGGATTAATGTTGGAATAAAAAAGGCTAATTCTGGAGAAATTGTATCAACATGGATCAACAGATACGACTATGTACCTAAATATTGCACAAATTGCAAGTTACGGGGAATAAAGAATCAGAATGTTTTATTTTACATCCTGAATTGAGAGTGTTGTGTTTCGAGAAATGTGTTCTTGATTTTGTTATGCCTGATCTTCACTACTTCTTTCATGCTTATTCTGGTTTTTGGCGTCTCCTTTGTGCAGTCTAAAGCCAATTCTATCATGGAGGCTATGTAGATTTCACTTTTACTAGGGATTTGTTCTTCCTCAGGAAAAAAGTTGGCAACGTCCATCATACTCCCTGAAAATGATTGTGTTATTCATTTCCTCAACTCAAGATTTTCATTGCATATCTCTTCATCTGTTGGCCTTTTTTTGGTCAAAACCTCCATCAACATGATGTCGTAACCGTAAACATTACCACTAGCGGACACTATTTCTTCTGAGCCATATTCTTAAAAGAACAAAAATGAAAAAGAATTACTCATTTGGATATAACAATAATGCTCGTACTAACTACAAAGACTTGCTTTTTATTTAGTCCTAGAATTTTCAAGGGCTTGATTTTGATTTTAGAAAAATCAAATAGAAAGGTTATAATTTTAGTATACCTGGTGCAATGTATCCAAGAGTTCCCAATGTCTCAGTATGTGCCATGGACTTGCTTACGGCTAAAATTTTAGAGATGTCAAAATCACCAACATGAGCCACCATATCTTCATCCAAAAGAACGTTGGTTGGCTTTAGATCGCAATGAACTATTGGAGTGACATGACCATGATGTAGATATTCAAAATTATCTAAATTTTACATGTGTATATATCCATGATTATTTTTTTTGAAATATGTCAAACTGTATTTGTTTGTGTGACTTGAAATAGTCTCACTAAAGATAAAATTGACGTTTTAAAATTTAATTATTACTCTCTCTATTTCAAAATAATTGAATTGTTGGGATGTTTCATACCCCTTTAAGAAAAGAATATTAAGACATAAATTAAATAATACTTTCCATTTTTTCCCTTATTAATTATTGTCAAATTGATCTTTAGAATAATTCAAAACAATTAAAGATTCTTCATAGAAAATCTAAATGATAGATAAAAATGGAAGAATATTCAAAAATATAATCTTGAAAATTGAACAATTAAATTAATTTAAAATATCAAAAATATCTCAATAGTTCAATTATTTTGAAACAGAAAAAAGTATTAAACGTAGAAATGCGTCATTTTTATTTAGGGTCAACAAAGAATTTACTTTAACCATGTGGTGTTGTACTATTACTGTCTGCACAAATAATTGAGAAGCATTATTGTGCTCTCGCAGGAAAAGGTATCAATTAGCTAACACGTTTAACTCGTTTAAATGGAAAAGAGAAAAAGGGTTCCTCAATTGTCACAAAAGGTCTAAATATATTTTGGGATAAGGCATAAATTTCGCTTAGACTATTGTCAAATCTCAGAGACACTCTCTTAATTAGGGTTCTATTATTCTCGAATTCATTTTTTTGTATTTTTGTGCATCTTTTATGCTGACGTGACATCTTCAACCACCTAAATTGACTGTGTTTGTACACACGTACTTGTCATGTGTGTAAATATATTTTTGATTTTAAAATTTTAAATTTTTTTCTTAATTCTATTTTATTTTTTAAAAAAAAATATTCTTATTTTCTTTATCTTGTATTAATTTATTTTTTTAAAGGTGGGCTCATGCCCAATCTATGTAAGAAAAATAACGTAAAGGACAATACCAGACGTCCAGACCGGGTCCAAAAGTGACTCAGTTCAAAACTCAAATTGTATTTAAATTAAATTTATACACATAATTTTTTTTTGAAAATAAAATAAAACATAAAATAAAATTAAAACGTTAAAATTAAAAGACACGTTTTATTTATTTTTAAACGTTAAAATTAAAAGACACTTTTTAGTTATTTTTTTAAAAAAAATACACATAATTTTTTTTAAATAATTAAAAGTGAAAAGATAAGAAATTAATGAAAGAAAAAAAATAAAAAATTTAAAGCGAGAAAGAAATGAAAACAGTAAGTTTTAATATCATCAAATATGTGTACTAACTAATTTTTAGCTTATTTTTAATATCATCAACGAAATGAAAACAGTTAAATATATATAAGAAATGAAAAGGGCTTCACTTATTTTTAGCTTCTCCGTAGCTGAGGCTGGGAATCCGAGTTAGAGTTGGAGTTGGGACAGTCATACGACGTCGTTAGAGAGGCTTACAAAGGAAGAATTTAACGGAACGGCGCATTTTGATGTGGAAAAGATGGTCAGTATCCCCTCTGGTTAGTTAACGATGACTTGGTTAAATTGGATTTTATAATTTATAATAAAAAAAATAAAAAACTATTATTTTATAGTATTTATTTTCGGTAGAAATTTTAACTTTGAGATTAGTAATTTAAGAATTGTTTTTATATTATAAATTGTGGTAATTACTTTTCCAATGATAAAAGTGGTCACAACTGTTAGTTGTCCGTTAAGTAGGTTATTTTGAAGTCTTAGCAGCGATTTGGTTACAATTTAATTATGATTTCATAATAAAATATGAGATTATTTTTTATTTACTTCTGGTAAAAATATTAACTATAAAATTAGCAATTTTAGAATTATTTTATGTTATAATTGTGGTAATTACTTTACTATTAGAAGCGATCAGACAGCTGTCTGTCGATATATCGATATCTGGCGAGGTTATTTCAAAGTCTTAGCGGTGGTTTGGTTATAATTTTATTATACTCTCATAATAAAACATGGGATTATTTGATATTTACTTTTAGTGGAAATATAACAATTTTAGAATTGTTTTATATTATAATCGTGGTAATTACTTTAGTATTAGAAGCGTCTGGAAGCGACCAGATGCAAACAGTTGTCTGTCGACAACCTGCATCCAACAATGTTATTTCAAAGCCTTAGCGATCATTTGTCTACAATTGAATTATAATCTCATAATAAAACGTGAGATTGTTTCATATTTAGTTTTAGTAGAAATGTTAACTTTAAGATTAGCAATTTTAGAATTATTTTATATAATTAGCAATTTAAAATATTTTAAAGACATACAAAAAGTTTGGGTGAATTTTGAAATTCTATCACTGTCATGTAAGTTGGAATATAGAAAGTAACATATGTTATTTAAAATGATGAAATACTATAAATCACAATAATTAACAATATATAAATTTAAAAGATCGTATAAAAAATTTAATTGATCAAAATTCTATCAATGACACATAAATTGAAACAGGGATAGTAACATATATTATTTCAAAATTATATAAAATGTACTACAAATCACATGATTAACAGCTTAAAAAAATCTAAAAATCGTATTAAAAATTTGATTGACTATCCAAATTTATTTGAGTTACATAAATTGGTACAACTAAATAACATATATTGAGTATGTGCTAGCGTGAGTTTAGTGCCGGCTCTTGCTTGATAAATTTAAGGCACATGGGGCCTCAAATTTTCATCAAGAAAAAATTATGTGTTAATTTTTTTAATTAAAAAATAATTATTTTTACTTAAAAAGTATAATTTTAAACAAATATATATTATTTTATTATTTTTAACGCCAATCAAATAGAAGAAATTAAGAAAACATTATTTTGTATGTTTACATTCTCTTCTCTAACACTCGTATTATTTATCTTTTTAAAAATTCTTTTGCACTTTCTTTTTAATTTTTTTTGATAAGTTAGAGTAATACACTGTCAAAAATATAAATTAATAGTCGAAAAAATTCAACAAAGTGACTTACAATTTTTCTTTTGTTTGTTTCTTCTTAAATATTCAAGTATTACATAAACATATTAAAGTAGGGTTATAACTTATACCAAGTTATCAATTTCTTGTATAAGATTTTATGGTTCTAATTCTTATCTTTATGTAAAGCTTGTCAACTTATTACTTATAGTATTATGTTAACAATTTATATAATGATTGCCTCAGCAAAAGAATTTTTTTCAATGTTAAATTGATAAAATATTACTTAAAATTAATAATTAAAAACGATATTCGAAAAAATATATTTTAAGAAAAGATATCAAGTAATAATTTGCACTTAAAAAGTTTTAAAAAAAAAAACTATATTTGATATTTATATAGATTTTAGGCCTCAATTAAAATTTCGTTTTAGGCCTCAAATTACGTTGAGCCGCCCCTACGTGAGCTGTTGTATCTAGTATTTCTATATCATAATACTCCATGTGTCCAATAATAGTTTTCACTTTTCATTTTTCGTGACTTAATTTGATCAATTTTTAAGCTAATATTAGATTAAATCAATTTAAAATTAATTAATTTTTTTAAATATACAAAAAATATTATAATTTGTAATTTTTCTTGTATCATTATAATGAAAAATATTTTAAAAATTAATCAAAATTCTAGTAGTCTGTCTGTCTCTGAAAAATGCAACACAGCAGATATTTTGAGGCAAAATAAGTATCATATTTCGTACGTAATAACAATCCTGGTACAAAATAATAGATAACATTCTTGTCTTTCAAATATTTTCCTCAAAGCTTTTTCAAAACATGCAAGGTTAAAATTGAAAAAAAAATATTTGGTTTAAATTAAATACAAGGTATATATTATATCCTCTATATCTCATTTTTAGTTCATTGAATCAAACATTTATCAATAAAAATATATTTATTTAATAATTGCATCATGATTGAACCTTAAAAACATGAAATCACTACTAAAAACAACCTCAATAGGGGGAAACAACTTATTAATTTTTTTTTTCTTTTAACAAAATTGATCTCTAGAAATCGGGTTTTGCCAAAAACTTGAAAAATGCTAACCACCTCCAGAGGTAAAGGATATTGTTAGATTTTGTATCTAGATACTTCACATATCATACCATATAGAGCCTCAAAGTGGCAATCTTCTTTGTACAGTCAATTCTCAAGACTTCCATTGGGTATAAATCGCGATACAAAGGCTCTTATACAGTGGCGGAGCTAGGATTTTTAATAACACTACATCAAAAATGAGGCAATTAATTAGCAATTGCCGCTAAATATGTATTTTTAGCGGCAATTAGCAGTACTTTTTGTATATGTCTCTAAAGGCTTTAGCAACATTGGATCTAATGACACTTAACTAATGCAGGTAAAGATTTTAACACTCTTTATTAATGTGTCTATTTATTGCCGCTAAAAGTTGTTTTTGTTGTAGTGTAAGGGGGTTCAAAATCTGTAGAAGTAAACTACGAACTAATCGAAGGGGGGTTCGACATCTACTATATATACATAAAAAATAATGTTAA
>JAJOOR010031317.1:0-14363 GCA_036250505.1 Solanum acaule | reverse complement strand
TTTTTTTTTTTTTTTGCCACGTCAGTTTCAGGGTGGAAATAAATTCACTTTTAAGTAGTAAAAGTATGTAATAGATTGTCATAATAGTTGAAGTGTGTAACTGACTTTTCGGTACAAGTTGAAGGGGGAATTTATGCCTTTTCCCTATAATATGCATTACATAAATCTATTGGAGAATGTTGAAGTATAGTAATTAGTATGTGTAGCCAGCCTTAGATAGGAGGGGGTTTCCAAACGTGATTTAGCGGTCAATGAAGTGAGTGAGGGAAATTTTGGTGATCAAGATTCCAATTTAGTAGACAAATTATTAGGTGATTTCTTTCTATCTGTTGATGGGAGAGGTATTCGGTATATATGTTGGTTGGAAATAGTAGGTAATCGAGATGTGCAGAACTTGGCTCAAACACTCTACTCGAGTCCCCCACGCCTTACCCTACCATGTCAATCCCCTACCACACTCCTACCTCACTCCTACCTCACTCGTAACCCCCCCCCCCTCCCACCCCCACCCCAATTTATTTCTAGCATTATCATTTTAATGTTTGTCTAAAATCATGAATAAACGTTCAACAACATCAACATATCTGATGTGATTTCACGAGAAATTTGGCAAAGGTGCGGTATATGCAAATTTTACTCGTGTCTTATGAGGTAGAGGCAAATTATACTAAGCGGATATTGACATAGTAGGTATGAACACTATTGCAACATCATATCCAATATAATTCCACAAGTTGGTATGAAGAGGATAGAGTATATACATCTTATTTTCAATAAACCATCATTTAAAGAAAAATATATCAAAACATAGCAAGTATGAATGCATTAATTGAAAACTCAGTAAGATTCTGCATCAAAGAATGCGATGAGATGGTTTAACTTCCTAAACCAATAAATTCATACTCAGCGAGTGGAGAACTTTTTGGTATGGGACTCTTCAATCCTCCTTTATAGACTATTCCTAAGTTTATTGGTCGTTCTGTGATTTTTAAATATCAAATGATCAAATCATAAAAATAAAAATAAATAAAAAATATAATGTAGCTAGTTAGTTATCCTTTATAAAAAAAGAATAAAGAGATTTTTTATTTTTTTTAGAAGAATTCATATTTATTTCAAAAGCCAAATTACCAAAGAACCCATTGCATAAGTTTAACATCTTATTTCTCCCTTTTGGGTGTTTGTGTAATTCAGCATAAATATAATCAACTAAGCTATTAAAATTTTCGAAACTAAACTATACCGATCTAATTTAATATGAAAATTATTTGATAATATAATATTTACAAAAAAATGAAATTACCAAAACGTACAATGCCCAGCCCTTACGTATGTAAACCGCTCAACGAGTTTAATTAAAGTCAAATCACATAATTAACACTGCTAATCATAATTCATAATACAGTTTAACCTCAACTCCTCGACTCCATCGCTGTTAAAGACAAAGACAACCCCCGCACCCCCCCTCGCCCCCCTCTTTTGCGAAATCTAAAGCTCCATTTTCAGTCGTGTACACTAAGTAATCGCCATTTTTCCAATCTCAGGTACTCTCTTTGTCTCTCTTGTTTATGTAATTTTTCACAATTTTTCGGCACAAATTGTTTGTAGCAATTGTCTATTTTGAACTTTGTCGGCGAGGATCTGATCGGAAGTATTGATAATTGCTATGATATTGGTGTTTCTACGGTAGTTAATTGCAGATAGTTTGATCTTCCTTGTACGGATTTGAATTGTAGATTCATATTTTTGATTTGACTCTCTGTTCGATTATTATATTTGAGTTTGCGCGTATCATATTATGTTTTCCCTATTTTCCCCCCACATTTAGACTCTAGAAATAGAGGACTTCGGTGAAAGTACAAGCGAGGTTTTTTTTTTTTGATAGATGCTAAAAAGTGATGCTTGAAGAACTTTTTTTTGTTAAGTTTGAAGCATAATCAATTTAGTTTAAGGCGAATGTTGTAGTCTCTAATCTCTTGAAAAAGTTTTTTCTTTTTTGGTGTGTGTTCATTTTTATGGTGGATATTTGCATGCAACCCTGATTTGGCTGGTCAATCTCACCACAGCTGCAGCCATGACAATTGGGTGCTTACTCTGCTCCTTTTCGGTCTCAGAAATGTAAGATTTCAGCCAATTAGTATCCACCGCACACACACACCACCAGAAAGTTCATTGGATTCTCACCTGTACCGATTGAGTCTTATACGACTTTCCAAAACTCCACCTTTTCTTGTCTCTCTTTTTGGATGAGGTCCATATGTTTTCTACGTTTTGTTTGTCTTTCTTCGTCCCCAACAACCCCTTGAACCATCTCGTAGCGTTACTCGTTTCCTTTTCAATTTTGAAGCATTATTGATTAAGTGAAGGCGAATGTGGTAGTTTAGTCTCTAATCTCATGGAAAAGCTGGTTTTTTTGTGTTTGATATTTGCATAAATTAGTAAGGGATTTAAGACCGGTCCTTTTGAATTACAGGCATAAAGTTGGAGTTGTGATTGAAAATGAATCCAAAAGGTTTGATTTATAGCTTTGTTGCGAGAGGGACTGTTGTTCTAGCTGAGCATACACCTTATTCAGGGAACTTTAGTACTATTGCTGTTCAGTGCTTGCAGAAACTCCCTTCAAATAGTAGCAAGTATACATACTCATGCGATGGTCACACCTTCAACTTCCTTCTAGATAGTGGCTTTGGTATTCATTCTTCTTACATTTTTTATGTTGTATATAATTTATTTCTGGTTAACTGGATTCTGACTAGTTTACTACCAACACAATTTTGTAGTCTTCCTAGTTGTTGCTGATGAACCAACAGGAAGAAGTGTACCGTTTGTGTTTCTTGAAAGGGTCAAGGATGATTTCAAGAAACGCTATGGTTCAAGTATCAAAAATGATGGCGATCCACATCCTCTTGCTGATGATGATGAAGAAGATGATGATCTATTTGGGGATCGTTTTAGCATTGCGTACAATCTTGACAGAGAATTTGGGTGTGTATATTTAATTTTTTGCATCTACAATTTATAATATATTTGTAGCAGCTAGACTTAGTATAGAGTCCAAAATCAGCCAATTAATTTGGATTTATTTATCCTGGAATTGCTAGGCCAAAACTTAAAGAGCACATGGAATACTGTATGAACCATCCTGATGAAATGAGCAAGCTCTCTAAATTGAAGGCTCAAATCACAGAGGTCAAAGGAATAATGATGGACAATATTGAGAAGGTAAAGTGTTAATGTTCTATCTCTTATTTTTTTGATGGAAAGGGTGCATCTATGGAGTAAGTTCTGTAAGAAGACCTATAGTCTCTCTCAATGAATATGTGCTTAGCGAATACAACCCCAAAATTATGCTGGTGATAATCAGGCTCTTACATCAAATAGGGAAGATGACTGGGTATTGTTACTCCAAGTAATTGTCAAGAGTAGCTACACTCTATCTCATAGTTGACCATTTTGTATAAGTTAGTTCGACCAGTGTTATTAAAAGCGCAAAATAGCTCTAAGGTCTATTGGGGCTTTAAGCACAAATAGATGTGGGTTTTTATGAGAAAAAACACAAATGGAGAAAAAGTACAAATATGTATGTTTAGACCAAGACTAATAATAATAAGAATAAATAACAAATATATGGACAAAGAATTTTGAAATTCTTTTTTACGATAAAGTGAAATATGAATTGTTAAGTGCCGCCTCTTTCAAGAGACGCTCATTAGCAAGAAGAAGTATGACTTAGAGACTTGATGACGACACTGAAGCGCATTTTAAGCGGGACAAAGCACTTAAACATATTTTGCACCTTGCTTAAGGGCTTAAGCACTCTTGAAGTGCACCTTTGACCATATTTTTTATGTAACAGATTGTTGTACTGGTACATCATCAGTAAATCTTTACATTCTATATAAAAGATAACACAAAACAATGAACCAATTGGTGTATATAGGATATAGTATTTTTGATGAAAAGTAAATGGTATTTCTTTCTTTTTCTCTTTTTATATTGTATCAGTTATGTACCTTTTTTTCTTTTTTTTTTTTATAAGCCTCAATACTATTTTAAGTGAAAATTTATTTATTATATAAATTCTGTACCTTTTTGTTTATAATCTTCAAGTTTGTTTTAAGTGAAAATAAAAACATAAAATTCCAATCAAAAAAATTTTGGCCTAAAACAAAGGCTTTAGTAGTTGGAAACTTTCAAAAACAGCAAATATCAGGCTTAAATAGAACTCGATAGCTACCGTTTTATTAATTATAATTTGCAGCAGTATTTTGATTTTCTATGCATTTGTATTTTTATATTTTTTCGTGGATTTTGGAGAAAAAAATCAAATACAAACTGATGTGTATCAAAATGAATACATAATAAGAGGAGAGAGCCGAACGAGATCGAGAGAAGGAGGAGACAGGCGAGTGAGATAAGAATGTATTTATTTTGCATTTTATTCTGTATTTATATGATGCATAACTATTTTCTATTACGTATCAATTGTATTTGAAATACAACGAATACAACTGTATTCATCATATCTTTAATTGAATACAATTGATATAAAATACATATTGTATGTATTCGTATGAATACAAATACAATTATTACATATTAGTTAGAAGTAAAGTTAGTTATTGATGTTATAATTATATATGTCTTGTGCTTTATTACAGTCCAACACACTAGTGATATTGTCTTCTTTGGGCCTAGATTGCACGATATAGAATGCCACTAGGGTCTAAGGTTAGTTTTGTTTTATATCCTACATCTTTTTCATGGTGTACTGATGCAGGATTTGCCTAGGGTATTGCATATACTCCCCATAGAGAATCAATGTCTTTGTGAGGTTTATCCCACAATTATCTCAGAAGTATTGGATTCGACTAACCTAAGTTGAGGTTTGCATTTGCCTGGTTTGCCCCAACACCTATCTTAATAGTGAGAGATTTGTCTAAACTCAATTGAAACGTGAGGTTTACCCCACAATCACCCAAGGCTGCACAACAACGGTTTTATACCAATGTTGTCACAATCCAATTTGGGGTCCCGACCAACTCAAAGTGAGACTTGGCTTACCCAGCATAACAACCCATTTTCACTATGAAAATTTGGCAGTCTCATCCAAATCTCAAAACAATGAGTGATGCATTCATATGAGTGAAACATTAACAATGATTATCGAGAAAGAGATAGGGAGGGAAAGGAGGAGAGGCGGTGAGAGCAAAGAGCTATTTTCAATCTAAGAAGGAAAAAAACTCATATAACTTGTAAAGTCCGCTGCAGATTTTGTTTTTTGATAGCTCTAAACTTGGGTAAGAAAACAATTTCTTAAAAACATGGTTTTTGGTGTTCTTGGCACTGAGAGGTAAGTTTTAATCCCAAAAACTTGTGGTTTCATTATTTAATTGATATAGTAAACTGGATTATGGATTGAAAGAACGATAATGCATTAGAATTGAATATGTGAAAACTAAGGTTGATAAAGTTAGGGGAATACATAAACGTGTCCTTTTCTGGATGAAGTTTTGATCTGAATGAATAGGATATTGTAAATTAATGCTGCAATTGGAATTCTCACGGGTTTAGCATTAAACGTTGGACAATTGGGAATTTAACTATAGTTTGACCTAAGGAAGATAGTTGTGATCTTGTTCAAATTAACACTTCAATTGATTTCAATTGATTCTAGACTGTTGAAGAAGTCAATTGGTTGGCTTACAAGCATCAAGTTTGGGGAAAAGGAAGCTTGTACTGTGAGCGGTAGCTCTTCTTTAGCTTGCGTTTTCAACTATAATATCCTTTAAAAAACATTTCTTGCAATAGTGGTTTGTTGCATGAGGCAAATAGAATTATCATTGATATATTAACGTGTGATATTTTGAAACATGAGCTTCATTGTAGTAACATACAAGTTATGAAATTCTTACATGAGATATAACTTGTGGATATCATATGTTTCTATATTATGAATAAGTTCTTGATTATGTTTGTTCACCTATCTATGTCAAATTGTCAATATTCTCGTATGTATGATGGTAACAAGGTCTGCTCTTATAGAAGAGCTTCAGAGGTAGATGCGGATTCAGTTCGAGCTAAGTTCATAGGTATTGTCTAAGAAAATACACTTTGTAGAAAAATAGAGCACTGAACTAAACTATACCAGTTCTAAGGTATATGAACATTGTGATACCATATAAGGGTAGTAATATTGTCAGCTATTGTTGTCTAACTGCGGAAAATTTTAAGCCTTGTGGACTTGTACAATGATGCTTTAAATGTTGATAAAGCCTCTGCTAGTAGGAATAGAAGAGGTAGCCACCAAGTCTGTTTTGCACTAGGAGTGATTGACGACATGGCTATGATGACGATAGTAGTGAGGTCTAGTATTGATTTTGACTTTGCAAACTCTCCATATCTTGAGATGCTAAACATATTTTGATAAAGAGTACAAAGTATTAAGAATGTTGCCCAGTTTATATATCATTTTGACTTTAATGTTACATTTATTAGATAGTTAGTGTGTATAGTAGACTTAGTGTCCCACATAGGAAAAGGTGTATTAAGTACTGTGTAGATATAAGTATAAATAGGCTCAGTGTAATACAACAGAGTGCATCTTAATAATATGTTTCCCATGCCTTCTCAAAATTTTGATTTTAAACTAGCATGTGTTCTGTATTGAATATGTATTAACTTGTCACCAAGAAAACGATTATGGTTGAGTTATCCACTCTTCAGTCAAATGTGATTGCCTCCCTCTTTCCATCATTTATAGATTCATGGCTTAATTGATACCTTTTTTTGCTGTTAATTGGGTTGCTTTTTTGCTGTCAGTACTTCTTTTCTTCGATACTTTTCACCTTGGTTTTATTCTTGTATCTGTGTAACCTGTTTTTGAAAAGGCTTTTCTTGAGCCAGGGTCTATTGGAAATAGCCCTTCTACCTCTCACAAGTTAGGGGTAAGGAATGCATACAACCACCCTCCCCAGAGCCCACTTGTGAGATCACACTGGGAATGCTGTTGTTGTATTATCGACTTCGATACTATTACTATAGACGTGTGACATTAGGAGATAATTGATAGAATAAACCCAACACTTGCTGCACCATACATTATCTTCTATTGTTTTTGTTAGACTTCTCCATTATGCTGTTTTAAACATGTTTCTGGAGTTGTGCTCCCCAACTTTGGTCCTGGGGATTGTAGAATATGTTTTGCAAGTATTCTGTCAGCTAACTACTCAAGTACTGAAAACATTTGATCGCTAGTGTCTTTGGTTTGTGGGTGGTGGTGATGGTGGTTATCATGTATATTGTGGTGAAGGATTGGTTGATGACAAGATTATTGGTGGAGGATTTATATGCATAGGGATTAAAATAAGAGAACCCTCCAGTGTTAGAGAGCTTGTAATCATTTTAAGCACAAATGATTGAGTATTGGAATGCAATGGGGGATCCATACAACCAACCCAACTAGTGTAGGACCGAGGCATAGTTGATTGAAATATACAAAGCATAAACTTGCAGCAGCCAGAGAATATTAAAGCTTCTGGATTAGAGTTTAGTTTTTGAAAAAGTAATCTGAATTTGTAATATTGGTATTTTTTTGGTGATAATGCTATAGCTGGTTTGTCTGAAAAATTTCTCATTGCTTGAAACTCTAGGACGAAATGACAGTCTTTGCATTTTGTAAAATTATCAGAAGAACATGTATTTGCTTCTGAAAGTGAAATTTGTTGACACCACTTTAGTGACAGAATTTATTAGCATTTTTGTATTGCATTTCTAAAGGTGTAATTCTACATCTAATTAGTGGTGGAGATTTACATAAGAATTGAGGATTGCATGCATGTTCAAGAAATTATAAGGTAAACTGGGATGACAGTTCTTGACTAGGTGAGGTGGGGGATTTTCTTTAATCATCCAGCTTCCATGGCCGGATGTGCTTTGATGAGTTTGACCTACCTCAGTAAACTGTTGTTGCAAACTGCAGTCTTTTCTGCATAAATTAATTTTTTTCTGGACAAGTTTTCTTCAAACAGAAAATCAGTTCATGAGGTACAAATAAGTTCACTTCATAAATTATCATGTGGAATTAATGATAGATACCCTCATACTCACGGGTCTTAGGCTTTTAGTGACTAAGGGAATGCCATCAAAGTTGCATAACAGTGGGTGAGTGCTTAGATCTTACACAAAAATAAGAGGTTGCCTTGTTTGGGGAGAATTGAGAAACAAATATTAGTTCATCCTAATAAGCTGGATCTCAGTTAAGTGCTCTTTTGCTTGATTTGTTTGCTGACACTCCATACGAAGTGGCTATTTTTTTCTTGTTTTTGGCCAACATTTTATAGAAGGAAATATATCAAGATATGATTATGTAAATCACGTTTTGAGAAGGTGAAACTGGAAAATTAGCGTCTGTTTGAAAAAATCAATGTTGCATTTGCTTCAGTATGTTTTTTAATTATGTTATTCCTGATTCTGGGTGAAATTATGTATTGAAGACATGTTGTGTTTGCAGGTTTTGGATCGGGGTGAAAAGATTGAACTGCTAGTGGATAAAACCGAGAACCTTCAGTTCCAGGTACGTGCTATTTTACAGAGTATTTGCACTTAAAAATAACCTTAGTGATTTTGCTGATTTACAACTGTGAACGCGTTCAGGCTGACAGCTTCCAGAGGCAAGGAAGGAAGCTTCGTCGCAAGATGTGGTTTCAGAACCTTCAAATGAAACTAATGGTTGGAGGTGCTATTGTTATTTTCATTATCATTGTTTGGCTTTTCGCTTGTGGAGGTTTCAAATGTTGAAAAGGGATTTCGACGTAATCATTTGGGAATAGTACACTTTTATCTCTCATTTCTGTAGTGTACAAAACCTTTCTTGTAAATGTGAGACAATGCTGCGGACGCTTTGTTTTGGTGACTTAATACTATGATGGTATGGTACCTATTAGTGTACGTATTGTTAGCTATTCGTGTGTAATTAGCTTAACAATTTCATCATACGATTGTAGAGAGTGGCTCTGCGTACATACAACAACGCGTACAGGAAAAGCAAGAACAACTACTAAAAATCTGACAAAATGTGTGGAGATTTTTGTAATATCTGTTTTTCAGCTCTTTTATTGCTTATTGCTGTTCAAGAAACTGTGACTGTGTTTCATACCTGACAAATTGCTAGTACTATATTCTTTGTGCATGATGTTTCATTATTCCTAAAACTAGTGTGACATTAGACATAACATAGATGAAAAATTTATGTCCATTTGTAAAGACATCATTAGAGTGATTGTATTGATGCTTAAGAATAGGAATATGTTGTACCACTCAACATGATGTAGTAGATATCGGGTGTTGGTTTATCAGTTATTATTGATCATTATCGGTTTGATTATTGGTTTAACCGTTAAGATTTGACACACAAAAAAATAATTGAAAATCACTTAGAAATAAGGTGACAAATCTAATGAAGTATGCACATGACAGATTGCATCTTTCTTGAAAGTAAACACTGAAACATTGTAGAATAATCGAAGAGTTTAAGACAATTAGAAATAAAAGTATGAAACTAAAATCTAAATCAAGAACTTTATATTTCGAATGGTATAAATATAATTTATCAATCTATTATCGGGCATTTGATTAACCCATTAAGAAAAACCTCAAACCGTTAAAAATTGATAGTCCCATTATAAAAAGATCTATATCATTACTGTACCGCTAAATTAATAACCCATTATCGATAAATCAATAATTTTGTGATTTGTTAACCAAATTCAGAAACCATCCTATGTATGATTGTTTGTTGTCTGACACTTGACAAGAATGAATATTGGGATTTGGGTTGGGGTAGGGGGCTGTTTATTTAAGTGGGCAGTAGTCTTGATATTATTGCTGTAATAGAGATATTTTGAATTCCCGTCGAGAAGTTCTATAAAAAAAATTTATTAAAGATATTTTTTTCCCCAAAAAATATTAAATTCAAGTATTTTGATTAAAAATAAAAGATACTTATCATTGCACCACAACATTTGATGATCTCCCTTGAAGCAAGCCGATCAATAAGAATAATCCCTAAAAAAATAAAATTAAAACATGCATAAAAACAACAGTAATTTTTTTAAAATGACAAAAACATGAATTCTTAATTCATGCTTTGTTGCTTGATTAGCCTCTCATGTTCTTTAATAAGCAAGTAATCTTTTTTAAAAAAATTAATCAAGAAAGTCAAAAAGTTTTATTTAAGAGAAAATACAATGTCACTTACATAGAACTTATAATATACAATAACAATATTCACTAACCTATTCAAAAATCAAAATCACAATAGAGCTTCAGTAAGCTATATTCAAGAATCAACATTGAAATATGAATGTAGATTATGTTACTGTTTTTTTCATTCTACTTGGAATTTTAGTGTCTTAATTATAAGTGTATTAGAGATTGAAATATTGAATCAAAGTATGTGTCTGATAAATTAATAGCTTAAGTGTACTAGAGATTGGAATATTGAGTCAACGTATGATTTTGATAAAATTAATAGCCTAATGTACTAATGATTGGAACATTGAATCATCATAAAATTAGTAGCCTAAATCTAAATTTTAATAAAAACACTTAAATATACACATCTATATATAAGAACAATAATAACTTAGAGTTTTTTTTTTCTAATGTACAATTTGTTTTTGAGTAATATTCTTCAAAGACATAATTTTTTTAAGTTTAACTAATAAAATATTAAGTATTATTTATAAAAGTAAAAGTGAAGTCTAGTTAATCCACGTTAGCCATTTGTTTGTATAACGTTATCTTAGATGATGTTGTAAAATATTTATTTATTAATATAAAAAGTTGAGTTGTTTAATTCAAAGTCTAAAATATTTTTGATAAAAAGTAAATAGTATTTCTTCCTTTTTCTCCTTTTATACAGTATTATGTACCTTATTGTTTTTTTTTTTTTTTTATAATCTTCAGTATTATTTTAAGAAAAAAATTATTTATTATATAAATTATGTACCTTTTTGTTTATAATCTTCAAGTTTGTTTTAAGTGAAAATAAAATCATAAAATTTCAGTCAAAAAAAATTTGGACATAAAGGAAAGGCTTTATTAGTTGAAATTTTTCAAAAATAACAAATATTAGGCCTTGAATAAAACTTCATAGCTACAGTTTCAATAATTACAATTCGTAGCAATATTTTTATTTGCTATGCATTTGTAAGTTTATATTTTTTTTGTAGATTTTGAAAAAAAATACAAATACAAAATGATGTGTATCAAAATGAATACATATTAAGAAGAGAGAGGCGAGCAAGATCGAGAGAAGGAGGAGAAGGTGAGCGAGATCGAGAAAAGAGGAGAAGGCGAGCGAGATGAGAGAGGGAGGAGAGAGGATTGTATTTTGTATTGTATTAAGTATTTATTTAATGCACAACTATTTTCTATTCCGTATCAATTGTATTTGGACATACAACGAATACAACTGTATTCATCATATCTTTAATTGAATACAATTGATGTAAAATACATATTATATTCGTATGAATACAAATACAATTGATACAAAAATATATATATAATTTTTCAAATATAATTAATATAAAATACAAAACTCTCATCTATATTTGATTGAATACAAATATAGGTGATTCTTAGGCTCTAATTAGGTAGCTGAATTGAAAATCATCAGGTACTTGGCCGAAGCAATTTGATGAAGCGGAGAATTTGTACAAGAAAACACTAGAGTTTAACGGAGAGAGCGAGAGAGAAGGAGAGAGTTTGCTATAAAAACGATATATTGCTATTTATTATTATATTTTTAAACTATAACTGTTTTCCATAAATAAGTTGAAATTTTCGACTTGTTCAATAACTTTTCTTTATTAGTTTCTACGTTCGAAATAAGACAACATTAAGGAATTCTCCAAGTGAACCCATCAATAAGATTAGTTCCTCAAAGAAATTCTCTTAATAATATAAAGGTAAAATAGGTATAAAATAAACAAGTACAAATATATATAACCATTAAAAATAATAAATATATGAGTAAATTTTAGGTTTAGCAAACATAAAAATCATATTTGTATGTTATAGTTATAGTTTGTATAATTGCGTTCCATAGCAAACTTTATGTTTGCTATGGCTATTAATATGTATATTTCGGTATATATATACAAAAGAAGCAATTGTATAATCTGTTTCGGTATACATATACAAAAGAATCAATGTATAATCTGTGTTTGTATAAAATGAGGAAGAGAGAAAGACAAAAGAAAACTGGGCAGGGAAAGATCTGTATTTGTATAATTATAAGTGTATAGGACGAAAATATATGTATTTGTATTTGTATATACAATTTTCTCTCGCTTTATACAAACACAAACACAATTTATACATTTGTATTTGTATAAAGTGAGAGAGGCGAGTGAGAGTGGAGAGCGAGATTCTCTGGGGAGAGAGGTGAACGAAAAGATATGTATATATACAGTTTTCTCTCACTTTATACAAACACAAACGCATTTTATATATTTGTGTTTGTATAAAAGTGAGAGAGGCAAGGGAGAGACTGCCAGCGAGAAAACGAGAGTGGCGAGCGAGAATTTCAGGGAGAGAGGCGAATCACAATAGTTTGCTACGGGTTACAATTAAATCAAACTGTGGTTATAACATTTAATTTGAATTAGTAGTTTACTATTTTATACAATTTTTTCAAAAAAAAAAATAGTGTAAATTACAAAAAAAAAAGGAAAAAAAGACACCGGATGCAAAATGCAAAAAAAAAAAAAAAACTAATAATAAATAAATAAATAAACTTATATCTTCATAATCTATGATAGATTTCTTGAATTTTGACCAAATTAAAGCATAACTGCTCAAGTGGGATCTCAAGCTTATTCTTGTTATTAATTAATTCAAATATTATTATCAATCTTAGGAGGCATTCGAGAAATTTATTTTAAAAACTATTCATTAAATCAGAAACTTAAAAAATAACATCTTTGAATAAGAATTATAAATTCGAATGGATTTTAATTTGGATGAATTTGTTGTGTTTTGATTTTCAGTGCCTTTATCAATAGAATTGTCATTCGTTTATATATAATTGTTTTTCTTTCACGACATGTTTACATTTATATTTCTTGATTTTTACTTTTATTTTTTTCATTAGAGCGCATTCTTTAATTACTCTTTAGAGTTAAATATTTATTTTAAAAAGGGATCAAAACATGAAAATAAATAAATAAGCACCGCAAACCCTTCTCTACTAAGGAAACAACATAGAAAATAAATTTGATCATATGACTCGAAGTCATCAATTTAAATTTCTCTTATTTTCTAGATCTGATATTTAATTAATAGTTCAATTTATTTTATTTTCTTGGTTTGATTTACATTCATATACTATTAGAATATAATTCTTGCAATGAAATTAACAAGTCAATTCTAGCAACAAAAAAAAAAAAGTCAATTCTAGCAAACACAAAACCAAAATGATAACAATTTCATAGATATAAAAAAGCAACACATCAAGTGCCCTTCTTGGCTATTTCTAATACCCCTTGCAACAAAATTAACTTGAAAATTTAAAAACATGACATAACTAAACAACATCAATAATTTGATGAAAATGACAAAAACATAGATTCTTAGTTCATGATTTTCTACTTCATGAGTTGCCTCTTTTCCTTCTTCATCAGGTACATGATCTTGAGTTTTCCTCTTCTCCCTTTGGTAATTCTTTTCCCCTTGCTATTTGGCCCTTCTTCCACTTCATTTTCTGTCTCCACCTCTTCCTCCTCCTCCGCTTTCACATTCTCTAGAGAGAAAAAATCACAAAAAGGAAAAAATGAATTTAATTATAAGAAAGAAGAAAAGCAAAACAATCAAGATTCCACTGGTCCAACTAATTTAGATTTACATAAATAAAAAAAGGGAGAGGGGTGGGGGGGTCAAGGTTCAAATTTCGATACATCTGATTAAGAGTGACAAAATCTTAACCATTTGACCGTACCCTTGGAGTGGTGACAACAATATTTAATGAAAATTAAGGGGGGGGGGGGGGGTTTCGAACGCTCATCATAAAAGATCACTTTATTTTAGGGTTCAAATTTCGAGACATCTGATTAAGAGTGACCAAATCTTAACCATTTGACCGTACCCTTGGATGGTAAAAACAATATATAATGAAACTTAAGGGTGGGGCCGGGGTTCGAACACTCATCATAAAAGAGCACTTCATTTTAGGGTTCAAATTTCGAGACATCTGATTAAGAGTGACAAAATCTTAAACATCTGACCGTACCCTTGGATAATAAAAACAATATATAATTAAGGGGGGGGGGGGGGGGGGTTTGGAACACACATCATAA
>JAJOOR010031316.1:0-24107 GCA_036250505.1 Solanum acaule | reverse complement strand
TCTGCCATTTTTGGGGTTTAAGCCCATTTCACCATTTTTGAGCTTTGGGGACCCTTCGTGGCAATATTGAAAGGATTTTCTATGCCAGATCATTTGGGTAAGTGTTCTTGATCCTAAACCTTCATTTTCCATTGATTAATTAAGTGTTTTAACATCCAAATGTGATATTTGGGTAGTCTTATGGCAAGGTTTCAAGAACCCAAGTTCTTAGCTTAAATAGTGATTTTGAAGTAGTTTTGATCTCTTTTTCAAAATAATTTTCTCTAATGAGCTTATAAAGCCTTCAACATCATTTCAAGTATTAATTTCAAATTCAAACATTGATTTTTGAATGGGGGTTTGAGTTAATGGTCCCACCTTTCAAGAGGATTGATGTGGGTATTGTTGTTTCCAGAAATTTATTTGAATACTTGCACATGCATAGATTGTGTGGCTTTGGAAGTGATTCGGAAGGGGAAGACTAAACTATTGGAGTCATTGTTGATTGGTTAAAGGCAAGTGGCTTCCTAAACCTTGTATTCTAGTTGAATTCGTATGCTTTCGTCATTGATTGTGTGTTGGGAGTGATGGTGCTGAGATGAAGTGTTTAAATTGTCCACTTGATACATCTAAACGAATAATAAGGGGTTGAAATGAAAAAAGGCAATTTGTTGATCATGATGATGTGAATTGCCTTATTGTAACCGTTGTTGATTGATTGATGAAAGGCTTGAAAGCATGAATGTGGACTTGACCTGCGTGATCTCTTTCTCTTTCTTCGATCTCGAGGCTTGTCAAGGACTTGAAGAGGTAGGTGCTTGTCATTTGGTGGGCCCTCTTTTTCCTTTTCTTACACTTTGTTCTATTTGAGAAACAAACATTGAGACTTGTATTTATTTCTTAATTCTGTACTTATGTATTTAGGAGCTTGTAGATGTGACAACCAGATTTTAAGTTCGAATGAAATGTACTAAGATCCTAGATGAATCCATGCAGTACACAAACAACGATGTACTGATAGGATTACACGACTATTCTAGTAAGTGAGACATACACAAGTAACTACAACATAGTAACCCATACATATACATAAGGAATAACAATTTACCAGTTCATGCTCAATATATCAGTTTCACAATATCAATCTCAAATGCAACGATTAATGATAGTCCTTTCATGGAACCCGTACTCAAACGGTTAGTGTGTCGAAATGTGACACCAGATCTAATAATGTGTCGGAATGTGACACCCAATCTAATTAACCACAACCACAAACTGAATTAGCACCACAATGAATGATTTACACACTTATATCGTACAATCAGGTAACAGGTTCATTGCATGCTAGCTATAGAATCACAATTAGTAATTTCATTAGATTCATTTTTCCCTATTCGCATACATGCATGAATACAATAGATCAGTTAGCTTGCATATATAACACAGATGGGAAACCAAACCACCACCTACATCGAAACATAGCCTCGACACTCTTAAGGAACTTGAGCTTTCCCTTTCCGGAGTCTCTCAACTTTTTCTTGATCTAAAACTATTAAATTATGCAAAAGGTTCAATAATAGAGGACTAGTTTACCCAGATTATATCCAAATACTAACCCTTGGCCAACCCCATGATCCTAACACCTAACTAGGGCTTTTTCCACCATTAAATTCAAGCCAAAACTCTTCCCCAAGGACAAATAGCAAGGATTCTAAGTTCTAAGAGTCAATTTACGAAACAGGGAAGTAATTGACTTACCTTTAGTGTGAGAATCAGTGAAAAATCAGAAGAAATATCCCTAGGTTGCCCTTTTTCTCTCCAAGAATGAAGTTCACAGAAAAATAATGTTTTTAGGACTTTTCCCATTTTTACTAGTGACTAGCCCGCCATAACGAGCCAAATCCCACCATAGTGGCCCTGCCATGATGGGAATAATCCCGCAGTGGTGGGTTGCACTGAGACAGAGACTCGGAATTTATGTTCCAAGTCTCAATGTCCCAACACACCCTCGAACCTTGATGTTCTAAAACCACCCTTTCACGCTAAGATCAATTACGAGAGTTCTACCCACCCGAATTTGATTCCGTAAACCCATACATGCTTCTTATCGTCTTGTCTATCCACTTAAATCATTAAATTCAAAATCAAATCCCCCATCCATTACCAGATTACCCAAGACCTCACCTGACTCATATTTCATCCAAGTATGGCCTAGGTTTGAAATTTTAAAGTTACCCATTGTCTTATCCATAGATATGGGAACACGTCGTTACAATAAATACCAATGAACACATCACTCGTCCTCGAGTGAGAAACTAGGAAAACTTGGTTTAACTGGGAATAGTGTAGTACCTAAATCGTCAAATAACTGGGATACTTGTCTCGCATGTCCTTCTCAGTTTCCCAAATATCTTCCTCAACCAGATGACGCTTCTATTGAACTTTCACTGACTTAATCTCTTTGGTTCTTGGATTTCGTACATCACGATCAAGTATTGCAATTGGTTCATCCTCATACTGGAGATCATTGTTTAACAAAACTGAGTCCCGCTTGATGATATAATCTCCATCCCCATGATACTTCTTGGACACATGTAACACTGGATGGAATCCAGATAGGCTAGGTTGTAAAGCCAACCTATAAGCCTCTGGCCCTACACAGTCAAGGATCTCAAGTGGGCAAATGTAGCAAGGACTGAGCTTGCCCTTCTTGCCGAATCTCATCACCCTCTTTATGGGTGACACTTCTAGAAGAAGTTGTTCACTTGCCTGAACGTCATGTCCCTTACTTTACAATATGCATACTCTTTCTATCGACTTTGAGTGGCTAGAGGCTTAGCTTGGATACTTCTCACCTTATCCTGAGCATCCTTTACCAACTCCACCCCCAAAGATTTCACATCTCCAGCCTCAAACCATCATTTGGGCGATCTACATCCCCTCTTATAAAGTTCTTTGAAAGGTGCCATGTCAACGCTGGAGTGATATATATTTTTCTAAGAGAACTCACATAAAGGTAGGAATTTATCTCAATGCCCTCCAGAGTCAATTACACATTCCCTTAATATGTCTTACAACACTTGAATTATCCTCTCCGACTGTCCATTACTTAGTGGATGGAAAGTTGTGCTACAAGTGAGTTGATTGCCCAACTCTTCATGCAACTTTCCCCAAAACATCGATGTGAACTGCGTACCACGGTCTCAAATGATTGAAAGGGGCACTCCGTGTAGCCTTACTATCTCCTTAACATAAATATTTGCCAAATTATGGGCATTATAGTCTACTTTGACTGGAATGAAGTGGGATGCTTTAGTCAGTTTGTCAACTACAAGCCAAATGGAGTCAAACTTTCCCATGGACAGCTAGAACAATACGAAGATGGTCATCATGTTCTTCCTTACTCATCAAGTAGACCAAAATGTTATCAATAAAGACAATTACAAATAAATCTAGGAATGGTTTGAACACACCATTCATCAAATTCATGAAGGCTGCAGGTGCATTAGTCAACCCAAACAACATCACCAAGAACTCATAGTGCCCATACCCAGTCCTGAATGTCATCTTGGGTACATCTTCAAGCCTTAACCTTAACTGATGATACCAAGATCTTAAATCAATTTTAGAGAATAGTATGCACCCCACAAGTGGTCAAAGAGGAGTGGACCTATGTTATACAATATGCTAGATCAATTGCCTAGTGGGATTAAAGGAGCTTATTTGCTAGCAAGATGCAAGTACCTAGTATAAAGATATAAGATACTGTAGACATGTGATTTTTGACCAAAATTAAGATTTTACACCATTTTAAACTTAAATATTATTATTTCAGTAGGTTTAAAATTTTAAAATAAATAAATAAAAAAGATCTAAAATTACAACAAATTATATGCTCTCTTTACGTTTAGATTTTAGTAAAAGAAGCTTGTGAATTTAATGTATTGGTTAGTTATTATTTATTTTAATTAATCCTTCAACTTTAACCTAGCTAGTCTAAAAAGTATTATATATTATGAAAAAGAAGAAAAAAAGAGGGCCCTAAAAATTCAAATTATCTCACCCTTTATCCTAATTACCCTCAAACTCGCTATTCCTCCTAAAAATCCTCTTCCCATTTATTTATTTTCTTTTTATTTTTCTTCCCCTTTTGTGTTTCACGCACACTATCACGACCTGAGTAACCCCTGGACATGGCCGGTACTCGAGAACCATTGCTGGCCCCAAGTGAACCCTCATCCCCGCTGACTACAAACGGAAGACTAACTGAAGCATACATAAGCATCAAATTGAAAGAAACGTTTAAAAACAATTTACTTAATCTCAAAACTTCACTGAATATACTGAGTATGAAACATAAGTTTTAAATAAAATATCTCAAACTGAAAGACTCTCCAAAAATGTCTTTCTATGAAGCCTCTACTATACAAAGATGAGTGTCGGGACAAGACCCACGACTCCTCAAAAGAACTACTACTAATAACTCATAAAAACTAGAGTACTTCAAAAGTAAGGAGGTCTCACTCATAGGCAGACAAGCGGATGAAGTGATCTCAATAGACTCCTGTTGAGGATCTTAATAGCTTGTATGTGCATCATTAAAAGGTGCAGGTCAAATGACATCAATACATTGAATGTACGAGTATGTAATATAGCTGAATAACAAATAAGTAAAAGAAAGGACTGCAATAGATAACAATGTACTCAAGCTAAATGTAAAGAAATAAAGGAGTTAAATCATTTAAAGCTTTACAAACTACTTTCTCATCTTTGAACTTAACATAATAAGTGATACATAAAAATATACTTTAACTCTATTGGGAAATTCTCTAATCGACAACCATCACTATGAGCTACGTGATGATACAACCTCTCGCCCACGCTGCCAGAATTGTCCTATACCTTGCCGGAATATAGGACACCTTAACTAAGTGGATCCACTAAGCTCTTCCCGAAGGTACTTAGGATTCATCTAAAAATTATGATCCTGTACCCATGTTAGCATACATGGTTTATGAGGAATGTAAGTTGTCTGAACTTATCCCCATATCGGTGCTCAATACTACTCCCAATAACATATACTCATGCTCAATGTTTAAAAACATAGTCTTCCTCTGGTTTGATATAATTTCTCAAACTATCCTCTTAAAAGAGGTAACTGCTCTTGAAATATCCTTGAACTCGTAACTCATTTAGAAATCACAGTTTCTCTTTTATTAATGTAAAAACGATACCTTTGGGAATATATAGTTCCCTTATACTCTTACTCAATTCTTACTTGAAAACGCTTTCTAAAAATTATATCAAAATCATATTGTGATATGATTATTGATGACTCAGTAAGTCATACTGCATAAACATTGATGGTACATCTAGATACCATACAACTTAAATATTGATTGCTTACTCGACTATCATACTAATCATGTTTTAAAACTCTTTCTCAAAGTCCTCTTTACTTTCTCAAAAACTCAGCTTAAAACAAAAATGTTGGCCTTAGAAGATTTTCAAAATTTATAATTCAAAATAGGGTTCATGCTGAAATATAGACATGAACAACTCAACTCAAGGATCACGATAATAGTATAGAAAACTCAATACTCAGAACTCAAGAACTCAAACATCTAGAACTCAATGATACTACTCATCTCAAGAATATATATTCATAGGGCTCATGTTGAAATATAGACATGAATGAATCAACTCAAGAATCTCAATGCATAACATATAGCAATTAAAAAATTAGGTATAAAATTTCAAAAAGAACCAGGAACTGAAGAACTCAAAATCAACTCATCTCAAGAATACTCAAATCTAGGGATAGAATCCTAGGTTACTCTTCTACTGATTTAAAAGTAGATGTAGGGCGTGAGGACGAACTAGTCCAAAACTATGATAGCCTTAAATACCTGGAAGATCAAGGTTCTTGAAGAAGAATTTGATTAGAAGCCTTGAAACCCTAGCTTGAAGGATAAAAATCAAGAAAACCTTTCTTGAGCTTCTTGAATTAGTTTCTTGAAATCTCTATGACCAAGAATTATGATTTTCATTAGTGATTAATAATTGTATGGAGGAATTTGAGTTGGAAAGAATGGAATTCTTGGAGAAAAACTTACCTTGAAGAAGAATCCTGAAATAGACTGAAAGAATCTTGAATGGAGTCTTCTACTTTGATTTTTCCTTAGGGTTTTGCCTTAGTGTTTTGAGAGAGAAGAGAATGGGGGATTAAGAGATAAAAATCTCATTCTTTTGAGCCTTTAATTTGTCAAGAAATTTGTATAGGGTTTTCTTAAAGGTAATAAGACAAAAATGACCCTTTTTAATATTTTCCCGTCGGCTAATTCGTCATTGTACTGTACCAGGTTACTAAAATGATCATAACATTTTACTCAAAACTCCGATTAACGCGAAATTGGTGGCGTTGGAAAGAAGATTCAAATACCTTTAATTTGATATGTTGTGGCCCACATAATTCTTAGAGATATGGTCGTTTAAAGTTGATCTTACATCAAAACTTAATCGCTAAGGAAACTTTCAACTCAACTTTGTGCTAGGAGTTTTTAGTGACATTAATTGATATCCAAAATAATTCCCACACTAAAGAATTCACCTTTACATATATGAGGAATCTAAGAATAACCCGATAAGACCTTATATGAAAATAAAGAATAGTTCGGGACTTCGCTTAGAAATTTTTGGGGTGTTACAATATCTCCCCCTTGGGATTATTCGTCCTCGAATGATCGTTAAACTGAGGATAGAAGGGAAAAAAGTTACTCTTACTATCTCTTTGACTTTTGAACTTCCCTACTAACCTTCAACCAACTTTGAGCCCATATCAAGAAACATCTAATGCATCATGCATTCATCCACATGCTACCAACACCACATTCAAGCCTTGTACTATAACCACTCCATGAACTCCTACTAACTAACCCTCATAAGAACTCCTTATTCTCTCGTCACATTTACCAACTTAACTTTCATGCATTATTACTAGGAAACTGACTTATTACTCATCATAAAACCTTATCTCCTTCTTCCTCCACATTTCTAACCTTAGATGGAATTAACACACCATCACTATCACAATAAGAAACAACAACTGTCTTTTCTATCCTTCACACAAGAACTATCAACAACACCACTCTCAAAACTAAACAAAGGATTACTAAAAGAGCTATAGGGATAAATATCATAAGCACGATTCATTCAAGATATCTGATATAAGAATATGCATGACATAACATTATGTTGCTAGCCATTGAGAGTAAATCATGAATTTGCGAGACTGAGCGTAATATGAGACAAAGTGCTTAGATGAATGGGTTCATATCATGAGGCTGATATCCATAACTTTATGGAGTAAGATTGAGATCAACGGGCTAAAGTCCTTTCCCCTCATTCTTGAAACAGAGCATAGATGAATCAATCTGAAGTGTATGAGCATAGGTCATAGACACAATTCTACTATTAGGAATATTAACAAGATGTTGTCATAACTAGACTGGAGGAATACGCTAGAATATGGATGGATTGATGTACCTCTAAAACTTTTTCTAAAGACATCACTATCTCATTCTATGATAGCCTTACATACTTGGAAGAACAAGGTTCTTGAATAATCTTGATGAAGAACTTGATTAGAAGCCTTGAAACCCTAGCTTGAAGGAGAAAAATCAAGAAACCTTTTCTTGAGATTTCTTGAATTAGTTTCTTGAAACTCTATGGCCAAGAATTATGATTTTCATTAGTGATTCATAATTGTATGGAGGAATTTGAGTTTAAAAGAATGGAATTCTTGGAGAAGGACTTACCTTAAAGAAGAATCTTGAAAAAGATTGAAAGAATCTTGAATGGAGTCTTCTACTTTGATTTTTCCTTAGGGTTTTGTCTTCGGGTTTGAGAGAGAAGAGAATGATGAGTTAAGAGATGAAAATGTCATTATTTTGGGTCTTTAATTAGTCAAGAAATTCGTTTAGGGTTTTCTTAGAGGTAAAAAGATAAAACAGCCCTTTTTAATGTTTTCCCTTCGGCTAATTCATTACTGCACTGTATCAGGTTACTAAAATGATCATAACTTCTTACTTGAAACTTAGATTGACGCAAAATTGGTGGCGTTAGAAAGAAGATTCAAATACCTTTAATTTTATAGGTTATGGGCCACATAACTCTATATATTTTAAGAGATATGGTTGTTTAAAGTTGACCGATGTAAATTCTTACATCAGACATATTCGGTAAGGAAACTTTCAACTCAACTTTGTGCTAGGAATTTTAGTGACCTTAATTCATATCCAAATTCATTCCCACTATAAAGAATTTAATTGTAAACATATGGGAAATTTTAAAAACAGCCGGTACAATTTTATTTACATATGAAGAATGGTTCGAATCTTAACTTAGAAATTTTCTGGGTGTTACAATATCTCTCCCTTGGGATCATTCATCCTCGAATGATGGTTGGACTGAGAATAGAAATTGGTTAATCTTACTATATTCAAGCCTAACTCAAAATCACAAAGGACTTAACATAGGGTGATTATTCTGATCTAAATCACAAGATCCAGGTTCTATACCTCTGTAGGAAATCCTATCCCAAGAACACTACTCCTTACCGCTACATTCAACTAACCTTGAGCTCATATCACGAAACACCTAATCTATCGAGCATTGTCCACATGTTAACAACACCACATTCAAGCTTAGAACCTTAACCACTCCAGAGACTCCTACTAACCCACTTTCTAAAAATTTATCATCCTCTCATCATCTCTACCAACTGAACTTTCAAGCATTACCACAAGGAAGCTGACTTAGTACTCATCGTAAAACCTGATCTCCTTCTTTCTCCACATTTATTATAGAATAATTATTTATTTATATCAATAGATCATATATTCGTTAATGGTGTCTGTTTACTTATATAGTAGATGATTTAGTGTATAGAGTTTAAGCTTATACACAGAGGATTAAATCATCGGTTCTTATAAGTATGAAGTTTGTTTTGTTCACAATCTAAGATGGGAATTGGACATGCCATCAGTACGATTGTAGCACAAGATTATATTTAGTTTATCTTGATTATGGGAATGGTATAGTTTCAACTTCTTGTGCTAGTGCATTTTGAATGTATTGAACATGATCGAGTAGAGATAGTTGCTTTAGACTGACTGACAAAAGCATATTCTCTAAACTATTAAATGTACTTATATTCTTAATCCTAATATAACTATTATGATCTGTATATGTGAATTATCATTTTGATTTATTAAAAGGTGAGATTCTAAGATGGGTCAATATTACTGATAGATTGGATGATGATAATATATATTGTTGAAATAATAAGTTAGTTGATGGAATCCATGTCTCGATATAGAGATTGATGATATGCCTTTTTGAGAAGCTTAAAAGTTTTCATCGTGTCAAACCTTGCAAGTGGATTTATGAATCCGGCACATGAAATAAGTTAAGCAGTGCTCTAAAAGAAATTGATCATTAAATGAAGTTAGTCAGTAATTTAATTTATTGATTAGTATCTGTAATCTTACCATGGGGAATTACATATGTGTTTAATGGAGAATTTCGAAATATAAATAAAGGAGTGCAATTACCAATTGCTAGTGGAATGATTTGTAATTTATTATGGTAAGAATAATTCAAATTAATTATTTGGAATTATTTTCATAATAGGAAGCCTCGGTAATTAATTATGTGGTCCCTACTGTGCCCATATTTAACTAGAACTCAGAATCTATTCTAAAGGGAAAATGGAGAAGTATGTGTCTTTTCTATTCTAAGGAAAGGGATATGTATGTATCTTTCTCTGTTCTAAGGCAAGGGAGAAGTATATCACTTTTTCTATTCTAAGGAAAGGGAGAAGGACATGACTTTTTCTTTTCTAAGGAAGGGGAGATGTACATGTCTTTCTATTCTAAGGAAAGACATGGTATTCCTTCTCCTTGGACTAGGAAGAAATCTCTATAAATAGGGATTCTTCTAACCCTTGAAAGAAGATAATTTTTCAGTATGATACTTTCCCACCAAAGTATTGAGAGTTCGGAAGTGAACTTGGGATCACTATAGAAGACCGCAGAACTATAGTCCAATTTGTGGACTAGCTTGTGAATTCTCTTGAAAGGTATAGCTTGTCGACTATCTTGTGGATTCACTTGAACGTATCTGCTCACGCTTCAAGAGGTAATTATTGAATTAAATTTCAGAAAAGTTTATATGCTCTAACATGATCGCATTTGTTTTAGCATAAACAATGTGTTGTCTATTATTCATGTAAGTAGTATGATTCTGGTATGCTTCCTATGTGCATAAAATTTTCCAACAATTGGCATCAAGTGCCATACTTACATCTTTATAGATAACATAAAATATATGTATGTACAATTATATGTATGATTCATAATTGGTAAATATAATTTTATCACGAAAAGAACGAATCAGATAAAACTTGAAGTTTGTTAGTTCGTTGGCTAAAGTACATACATTCTTAAATTTTGAGAAGATCAAGAGGGCAAAACGTGTTGGCGACAATTTTCCACATTCACGTGGGAATGGACAACAACAACAAACACTTCTCCTAATGATTATTCTAAGTCCTTTATTTTTAAACTAATGGAACCCAAATTGAAAACTTTTCATCAGTTACAAGAAAAGTTAAAGTTCAATGGATTTTTTTTATTTAATAAATGAAAGTAAGAACTTCTACACATGTAATTGTATATTTTTATCGGCGGCTAGTTGCAATTTTTTAGGGTTGTTTCTTATTAATCCATCAAATTTGCAAAGCTTGATAAGAAAGGGAATCATAGAGGTTGATGATGAACAAATTATCATTGAACTTATTGTGAAGTATTTTCTAACTTTATGATATTTGTTCTTGATTGATTGTTGATTTCAAAGCTTATAAAGTGGCGTTGGCAGTCACTATTCAGGTCAATTGGATTATTTATTTTCTTTTTGTTCAATAATTATTTGAGCATGTTATATATCAATTTTTATAAATTAAGAATTTTTTGGTTAATAAACAGTTTTAAGTGATCTATTTATTTGAAATCGTTGAAAATTCTTTAAACTTTATACATGTGAATATATATTTTGTAATAGATGAATTGAGAATTATGATTAATAAATAGGATTCACTAAAATGATCTATGTATTTGAGTCATTAGAACATCCTCAATTCATCATGTATAAGTTTTTCTAAGTGAATATTTGTGGTAAATATTTATTTACGTAAATAGTGATTTACCTTAAAATACTAGTAATGCTTAATTAATTCACGAGAAGAGATATCGAGGTTTTCACTAAAAAGAGAGAAACATAATATCTTGGATTCTCAAGTGTATTAATTTAGAGAATAATTTGTTATAGGAAGGTATTGAGTGTCTTAGCCAAAGGAAGGACACAACATACGTTTCATGCTCATGAGATCATTATAAAAAGAGAATGAAAATATGAATCATGTTATTTTAATCTTTAACTATGTCTAAAACGATTGTTTTTCAAATTTGGTTATAGTTTAGGAGGTCATGGATTTTCTGATCTCTAATTTGACTTGAAATTTGATGGTTCAATCAAAAATTATTTAGATGGATTTTAGGTAGTTTACCAAATTAAAATTTGACATGAATATGATAAAGTCATAGTGTTTTAATTTCTAAAGATACTTAAACCATGTGAATTTGAATTTGGTCATAGCTTTGGAAATATTTTTTATAGACTCCAGTTGACCTGAAATTTGGTAAGTTCATTGGTGACAGACTAGTAAGAAATACTCATTGGTATGTGGTTATAGTTTTGAGGCCCTTAAAATAGTTTTTAAGTTGCTCTTTGGAATTAAAAATGTGATTTAGTATGAATATAATCCTTTTTATCGGTTTTATTTAAGTTAAATGTGGTACATGATTACACGTGATGAGTGAACATTAATTGTTATATGATAAAGATATGGATCTGATTATTTTTCTTAAATCATTTGAATCTGAATTTGATCATAGCTTTGGAGATAAATATTATTTTTGAACTCTGATTGATCTGAAATTTGATAGGTTCATCACAAACAATCAAATTAACAATACTCATTGTTATACAGTAATTTCTAATTTGAGTTCGTTCAGATGTTGTTTTTGGATTAAAAAAATTGTATCTTGAAAATTAATTTTAATGAAATTACTCACTTATGATACAGTGGTGATAGAGATTGTTCTCTATGGTCTTCATAACTAAATTTTAGAGAAGTATTAAATTCATGTGTTGGCTTAGACTTTCCTCCATATCGGATGAAATTAATACAAGTCATTAAAATTTAGACTCTAATTTTGATGATCTGTGTTGACTCTCCCTATCTGAGTAATATTTGATTGAATCAATGATCTAGGGATAATGATATTAACTTGGCATAAATCAACATATAGTACTCTCCATCTGAGTTAATTTTTACTCTAAATTTGTTGGAGTGAATATCTGACATCACATATGTATGTTGCATGAGTAGTATTTTTCATCAAAAATTTATCGTTCAAGATGCATGGATATCCATGAGATGTGTTTTGAATTTTAATGTTCAATGTATACATAAACATGCTGATTTTTGAAAAATAGTATTCAGATAATGTAAATAGTTTTTGAATTTTGTTCTTTGTTCTTGATTCGTGTATCTATTTCACAGATGATGATATGTGCTAAGAACTTTCGAACGGAAAAAATCTAAATTCTATTTTGGCCAAACAACATTTTCAATCAAATTGATCATAGTTTTGTAATTCTAAAAAGGGACTCTAATTGGTCTGAAATTTGGTAGATTCATAAGAACGACCTAGTAAGAAATATTTTTTGGATTGTTATATTAGATTTTGGTCATATTTGGCTATAGGGGTCCTTACCTTGATTTCCAAGATTGAATTGTGGTGAATTATTAGTTTCATGTGTTGGCTTAGACCTTCCTCCATATCGGCTGAAATTAATACAAGTCACTATGTATATAATCGCTAGTTTTGATAATCTGTATTAACTTCTCCATAAACTAAGTAATATGTGATTGGATCAATGTAACTAGGGTGATTTTCCCTTGACTTAAACTAACAGTGGACTCTCCATCTGAGTTAGGTCTGTATAAGTTTATGGAGTGAATAATCAGTCATTGTACATGTGTATTGCATGAGTAGTTCTCCAATCCCATCGATTGGCTATTCTAGATGCATGGATATATATGTATAAATGAGCCCTGAATTTTGTTATTTAGGATTATTCGGCATATTATGATCTATTTAATGTATTATATCTCAAATTCTCAATAAACTTTACGGACTCACTTAATACTACTCAAGTATTTTTTTCGATAGAAATAAGATACTGATTAAAAAAAATTGCATTATTTATGTTCTTGTTAGATGAAATTATTTTCGGTTTCTAGCAAAATAAGAGATGGACACTTAATATATTTTTCTTGTAACTCTTTTAAGTTTGATAAATATGTTATCTCTTATTGTATATTGATGCATGAATTTTTTTCCTCATGAATTGAATATTAATCTATCTCATAAGAGAAAATATCTTTTAAATTGAATGAAAATTATATGTACACTAGCGTCTGCGTCATTTATTCTGGATAGAACTTTTAAGTTGGTTAAAGAATGGACATAACGGTTCATTGAAAGTGAAATCACTACCAACATGTGAGTCATGTTTAGAAAGAAAAATGACTAAGAGACCTTTTCTCGTTAAAGGGAAATAAAGGTAGTGATAAGTTAGAATTAATCTATTCTGATTTGTGCGATAAATGATCATTCAGGCAAGAGGTGAATTTGAGTATTCTGAGATTTTCAGAAGGTTACTCATTATATGAAAATATATTTTGATGTTTTGTAAGTCTGAATGTCTTGATAAACTCAAAATATTTTAAGACAAATGAAAATAGCATCATGAAAAATATATAAAGTCATTGCAATTTGATTGTAGTGACATATACCTCTCTGCAGAGCTAATAAGTCACTTATCTGATAGAATAATTGCATTTCAATCGTCTACACCAGACTCTCTAAAATAGATTGGTGTAAAAGAGAAAAGAAATAGACTCTTATGAAGATGATAAGATTAATAATTGGCTTATTCATTGTTGTTTTGTTTTCTTGGAATATGTTCTAAGAACTACATATCACATTTGAATTCAATTCCTATCCAATCAGGAATGAAATGTGTGTATTAATTGGGTATACAAAAAGAATGAAAGATGGTTTATTTTATTGTCCTAAAGAAAATAAGGCAATTGTTAAGACAACTGTCAGATTTCTAGAAAATGACTATTTAGTAATCCATGTTCCTAGAAGTAAACTAGTTTTACCAGAACTGAACAAAGAAATGAAAAATGAGTCAGTTGTATATTCAAACACTCAAGAACATCTAACTGGTATGTCAGAATTTATGTTCCATTGCATTTACGTAGTGGGAGAAACGTTACTAGACATAACAATACTTCTACCTCAAGTAGTGAAAGTGATGTCGAGGAGATTAAAGAACAATACATGAAAAAGTTGTTAATATTTCATTACCGAAAGGTTTTGAGGAAAATATTAAGACTCGAGAACATGAAGGTGTGACTATTGTCGTAATACTTAGTCGTAGTGGGAGAATCATAACAAAGATTGCTTGATTTTGTATGTTTAAGAGGACTTTCATGATAGAACTCCTGTAAAGAAGTATACTTTTGAAAGGTTTCATGATAGGGCCTCTGAAGATCTAATACAAAAACGATAAGTTACGACTCAGCATTACTAGACGAAGTTGCATAAGAAAACAACTTGGTAAGATCCTTTTGATAAAAAATATAAAGGGAATATATGTGAAAGTTGTAAATGCATTGTTAACAGTCTAAGTGGGAGATTATTAGAGTATATACTATTAATCATGTGTTTAGAAATAGCATTCTAACAATTTTCATGATTAAATATCTTAGTGGGAGATTGTTAGGATATATACTAAAAACCATGCATTTAGATATAGTACATTATAACAATCGTGATGGTTAAAAGTCTAAGTAGGAGATTGTTGGGATATATACTATTAACCACGTTTTTAGATATAGTATTTATTATAGAATAATTATTTATTTATATTAATAGAACATATATTCTTTTATGGTGTCTGTTTACTTATATAGTAGATGATTTAGTGTATAGAGTTTAAGCTTATACAGAGATGATTAACTCATCGGTTCTTATAAGTATAAAGTTTTTTTTGTTCACAATCTAAGATGGGAATTGGACATGCCATTGGTACGATTGTAGAACAAGATTATATGTAATTTATCTTGATTATGGGAATGATATAGTTCCAACTTCTTGTGCTAGTGCATTTTGTATGTATTGAACATGACCGAGTAGAGATAGCTGCTTTAGACTGACTGACAAAAGCATATTCTCTAAACTATTAAATGTACTTATATAATTAATCCTGATATAACTATTATGATCTGTATATATGAATTATCGTTTTGATTTATTAAAAGGTGAGATTCTAAGATGGGTCAATATTCCTGGTAGATTGGATGATGATAATATATATTGGTGAAATAATAAGTTAGTTGACGGAATCCATGTCTCTGTATAGAGATTGATGATATGCCTTTTTGAGAAGCTTAAAAGTTTTCATCGTGTCAAACCTTGCAAGTGGATTTATGAATCCGGCACATGAAATAAGTTAAGCAGTGGTCTAAAGGAAATTGATCATTAAATTAAGTTAGTCAGTAATTTAATTTATTGATTAGTATTTGTAATCTTAACATGGGGAATTACATATATGTTTAATGGGGAATTTCGAAATATAAATAGAGGAGTGCAATTACGAATTTCTAGTGGAATGATTTGTAATTTATTATGGTAAGAATAATTCAAATTAATTATTTGAAATTATTTTCATAATAGGAAGCCTCGGTAATTAATTATGTGGTCCCTACTGTACCCATAATTAACTAGAACACATAATCTATTCTTAAGGGAAAAGGGAGAAGTATGTGTCTTTCTCTATTCTAAGGAAAGGGAGATGTATGCATCTTTCTCTGTTCTAAGGCAAGGGAGAAGTATATCACTTTTTCTATTCTAAGGAAAGGGAGAAGGACATGACTTTTTTTTATCTAATGAAAGAGAGATGTACATGTCTTTCTATTCTAAGGAAAGACATGGTATTCCTTCTCCTTGGACTAGAAAGGAATCTCTATAAATAGGGATTCTTCTAACCCTTGAAAGAAGATAAGTTTTTGGTATGATACTTTCCCACCCAAGTATTGAGAGTTCGGAAGTGAACTTGGGATCACTGTAGAAGACCGCAGAACTGTGGTCCAATTTGTGGACTAGCTTGTGGATTCGCTTGAAGGGTCTAGCTTGTCGACTACCTTGTGGATTTACTTGAAGGTATTTGCTCACGCTTCAAGAGGTAATTGTTGATTAAATTTCAGAAAAGTTTATATGCTCTAACATGATCGTACTTGTTTTAGCATAAATAATGTGTTGTCTATTATTCATGTAACTAGTATGATTCTGGTATGCTTCCGTTGTGCATATAATTTCCCAACACCATCGTAGTGGTCTGGCTCCTTCTAAAACCTCTAAATTTTCCAAAGGTAACACCAAAGACTCCTTTTCCATCACCATAGAACTTTGAGTCAGCAACCTTAGAATCCATAGAGGATGTTTAGAGGTTGTTGATTTTCTTCAAAGCCATTTTCATGTCCTTGAATTCATGAAAAGGTGATATGAGAGGTATAGATGTGCCAGAATTTGTAGACGGTAAAATTTATGTCAATAGAATAATTATCAAGACTAGAAAATATTACAACAATATATTTATTTGTTTTCAAATATGAGAATTACAATCTTTATGAATCCTCTAATTTGTCGTTTTATAAATCTAAATTTAATGCCTTGTAAGCTTGATCTTGAATGTTGATGAATTTGAACTTGAGTTCCACTCCCAAGGGCTTTTTAACTTGTTCTTGAATATGGTCGTCTTGATCTTTAGTTGTTCTTGAACTTGACAGCTTTGGGTACTTGTATTCTTCATCTTGTAGCTTGTAGAGAAATTTGTTGTGTTTGATCCAGGAGCTCTCTTTGGCTTCTAGATAGAATTCTAGTGTGATTTATGAGTTATGAGAACCCCTATTTATAGTAGTAGAATGGACGAGTTATGACAAAAAAGCTTGTTTCCTTTACCCCATCATATTTAAGCGACATGATATATTGGACTTTAACTAAGTTGGATCTTCATTTGTAGCCCATATTAATGGAGTAGTTCAATGAAATTAAAACTCAATTAAATCCATATTCTTAGACTTAAATAATTAATCTAAATATATTCATTCACAATATTTATTTGGACTGATATATATTGAATTTAATATAATCTGAATCTTTTTATAAATTTATATTTAATAAATTTTAAATGATTACAATGATATCACAAAAACATATACTAATTATGGAAGTATTTAAATTTATGTAAGCTACATTTAAATACTTGCATTAATCTCATATTTGGTACATCTTAATGAATTGCATTAGTCTCTTTTATTTTAATGAATTGCATTAATCTCATATTTGATACCTTTTATACCTATAAAAGCATGGTGGACAGTGTAGCAAAATGAAAAGGTAGAAAAATGGCAAAGTTTTGGTCCTCTTCATTGTTCTTTCTCTCCTTTGTATAAGTAACACTATTTGGAAATATTCCAAATGTGAAGGCAGACATACTTGATGACGTTTGTCCCAAAACCATAAATCCTCTATGTTTTCAAGTGCTTCGAAATGATCCCTATGTTTACAAAGGAGATATTCACAACCTTCTCTCCATTGTTTCGAAATGATCCCTATGTTTACAAAGGAGATATTCACAACCTTCTCTCCATTGTTCTTTTTATAGCACAAGATAATACCACATCTACCTATAACTTGGTTCAATCCATTCTTCAACAACCCATAAAAGATCCCAACATGAAAGACCAACTAATTGGTTGTTTAAAAACCTACAAATATGCCAGTGATAATCTTGAAAGTTGCAATGGTTTGCTTAGGATTGCTAATTATAGAAAAATAAGTTTTTTGGCTTCTGCTGCTATGTATGAATCTCTTGCTTGTAACCAAGGTTTCAGAGATGTACCACCCCAACTCAAACAACTCAGCAAGGTGGTCCAAGAGTTCTCTGATCTTTCAGTTGTTATTGCCTATGATCTCGAATAATCTAGTCATTTTACCTGATGCCTTATGTCTCACTTTTTTCTTAAATTACATGGATGAATTCATCTTCTAAATTTTATATATACATATATAATTCTTATTTTGCAATGTAATTTTCGAATGAAAGGCATTCAATTCACCATTATATATGTGTTTCCTAAAAATGTGTATGGATTTGGGGCGATTAAAAATACTTGAAGGCGTAGAGTGAAATTTCAATTAACACTTAAAATATAAACAAACTTCATATGTTATTTTAAAATAATTTTTTCAAACATTTTTTATGCAAAATTATTACTAAATATTTTTTAATAATTAATTTCTTTGATAAAAATCAATTATTAGATTTAGATTAGATTTTATGAATTGCAATGTTGAAATCATCCTTTTACAGAGCTCAGCAAACACTATAGGAATTTTGAACATAATTCTATAAGTAATAGGTTGACAAATTTAGATAAAAATAATAGTAATTAAGAACCATAGAAGTTGGTTCAATAAGTTGAGAACTTGGTATACCCCACTTAATGTTGGTTTCAATACTTGAAATCCTGAAGAAATAAAAAAAAAAAAGAATTTGCAATTCTCTCTCTTCAATATTTTTGACTATTGAATCTTGTTTGTGGTAAAAAATTTCTAATGACCCTCTAGGGCATTTACTTATATGAATGTATTTTAAGTGTTTAGAGCTTTTCTATAGTAAATAAAAGTTATTTATTATTTGACAATATTGTCACCTATTCAGTTGTTTGCTTTTTATTACATTTTTGTATTTTAGAGCTTTTGAAGTTTGAGTGGTTAACTTTGGTCAAAACTTCAGATAATTGACCTTTGAGTGTAATTTTTATGTTTCCTTTAGCTATGGAACATCAAGTATGGTCTTTAACCTTTGATTCAGGTCTTCTAGACTCATTTCAAGCACCTTACTATTTTTGGTTAAAATAGAATTTTAGGTGTGGGAAACACTTTTTTGTAGAGATGACCTACATCGTATTTTCTGAAACCTTTGTTGTGTCTGAAGTGTCAATTTTTGTGTGTTAGCATAGTTTGTTTGTGTGTATGGGGTTCCATCAAATCTTGAGGCCCCATCAAGGCATTTGGCCAACTTCAAATTTAGGTTGGTGTAGCATTTGCTGGTTCACCTAACTTGTTCTTCGTATCCGTGATCTTTGAATTGCCCTTGCAAATGCCACTGAAATTGGTCTTCACGATCGCAGGCTCGACATCACATTCAGGTAAACAATTCTTTTTAGTTTTCGGGGTCGTGGGTGTTAAACCATGTGATTGCGATTAATGATCAATGGACCCAGTCATTAATTGACCATCACAAACACAATATTTAGGTCTTACAATCGAAATGAGTAAGTGACATATTTATGAGTAGTAGACTTCCACCCTTTTGAGGCCCTTTTATTTCGATAATGAGTGTCCTCAATACCTTTTTATGTCATATACTAATGAAATGTTGGTATTTTGTAGCTACAAAATCTAAAGGATAAGGCAAGGATAAATCTAAGAAAAAGAGGAAAAAAACATCAAAAAGGAGTGTAAGCTACTAAGTTGAAGACCGCCTAACATGAAGGATGGATTGCCGAACAAGCTGAACCTCACCAACTCTGGCAGTGCTCAATGTTAAAACATTGGGGTAGGTCAGCAAAGAAAGAATAGATCGGCGATGCATCGAATGTGTAAAGGCGAACCTGACTCCATCACCGATTGTGATAAATTTCCAAGTGAAAAAAGAAAGCTAAATTAGACGAACAAGGTTATAATCCACAATTCACCTATAGTGAAAGGCGAGCTCTACCGAGTTCACTAAATGGGGTTCAAACAGTTGAAGCCAAAATCAGAGAAAAGGCGAGCTAAAGGACTAGACGACGATCTGCCGACTCTACTAAGCGAGTCTAATTAATGTCTTCGAGTGGGTTACGAAAGGAAATTTCGGTTAATTTTTGGTAGAGTATAAATAGCCTAAAGAGAGAGAAAGTGTATCTATGTTCATGCTAACTTTTTCATATTCTGAAAAATACTTATTGAGTTTTTTTCTTTTAGAATTTTGAATTGAAATAATTTTGTAAATATCAATTGTGTGTTTAATTCAATGTGGGTATTGAAGATTATTGATGATCTCTAACTATTCTATTGATGGAGTCATGATCGGTATAACTTCACTCACTTTTATAATGACTAGCTAAAACCACAATTCTAGGGGTATCATTATGTGGTTGGGTGTTGATTTAATTTAGTGGATATTTGGCTTTTCCTCTGTTTTATGGATGTTTATCCACTGATTTGGGTTTTTTAACATGAGGTTGATTTAGGGTTTAAGGTGGAAAACTTAATCCTAGTCTAGATCTTCGATTAATGCTCAAAGGAGATCTATTGAAGTGGTTAAACAATTTGATTCTTAAAATTTAGTTTTGATTCTTGTGGTTTGCTCGAAAGAGAGATTATAGGTCATTTCTAGTTGCCAAATTTGCTTGAAAGAGACATTTTTTAAGGTATTGGGTTTATTAGGAATTCACATTGAAGAGACCAAAAGGAGATTCTATGATATGATGCAATGAGATCGAAAGAAGATTTGTGTCATTGAAGATTACACAACTTATCCATGGTTGTCTAGCATGATTGAGAAAGCATTCATACTCCTATTGGATATTAATACAAACCCATATATCCTTAATTAATTATTTTAATCGTTGTTTGTAGTTAACTTGCAAAAATTGATTCCAAAACATCCTTCTTAAATTTGGTGTAATCATCCATCCATTTGTTTTATTCCTACAATGAATTAGTTTCATTTTATTTTCCTCTCTGAATTCTTATCATCAATTCACTCAGGATACGACCTTAACTCTTAGTTGGGTATTTTTATTGATAACGATCGCTTACTCTTTTGTTTGTTTTAGAGTAATTTGAGCATTATCAAATAATGGAACCATTGTAGGGGAGCGGTAGCTAAGACTCCAGTTGGTGAAATTAACTTGATAACTTATTTAGCTGAGTGGAATACATTTCCGCTTGGTTTTGGTGTTGTGCCCGAATTTGCAGCTAGAAAAATGAGTGTAGATGGTGGCCACAATGCTAGTTGTAATGGGAAGAACAATGATATTGGTGATAACGATTACACAAATATCAATGTCATCGTGAGTTTTGGAGCAGTTCGGTTACCCCTACCCTGGGGAATGCTACCTTTTTTGTAACCGAGAAAATGTAGTAGTTGTTCTATATGAGAGGGATGTTTGGTGGTCTTGCCCATGAAGACCCCCATGATAATCTCTGATAATTTGTGAATTTGTGTGGGCTCTTCACTATGAAGAGAATTACTCAATAGTCTATATGATTACGTCTATTCCCTTTCTCCTTGATGGGTGAAGCAACAAAATGGTTGTCCGAATTACCAAAAGATTCTATCATTTCATAGCAGAAGTTCACCGAAGCTTTTCTTGAAAAGTTTTTCCCTCCCTCAAATATGGTGATATTGAGAGATTTATTCAAAATTTCAAGAGGCTATACAGTGAGCCACTTCATGAAACATAACTGTGTTTATAAAGGTTGACATTACAATGTCAAAATCATGGTATTACCGATAAGCTGTTACAGCAAAGTTTTTATCAAAGCCTTGATATTTTGAATAAAGGATTGACTGATCAACTTGCAAAAGGGGAAATAGTACAACAACCTTTTGATGAAGTTGAAAATTCGCTTGATGAGAGTAAACCAAACTTGGTATACAATTTGTAACACCTCGGATTCGAAAAGGGTAAAATTTGCAACTTTTTGAAGAATCTGGTGCCAGTGTGACGAAGTCACCCTCGGACCGTGATCGGACTAATGGACCGTAGGTCTAGTCCATGGATGGCCAGTCAAGTTTTCAAAAAATGCCAAGTTCCAGTACGTTTTCAATGGTTCACTAGGACAGTCCGTCGTCCAATGCATGAGCCGCAGGTTAGGGTCCGTAAGTGAGTCTCAAACTTAGTCGAATTTAGCATCAAAATGTTGGGACCTACAGCCATGGTCCACGGTCCGTCATTGGATCCAAGGTCGTAGGTGAGTGTCGCCGATGGGGGTCCTGATTTTGGTGTCTCTGATCTCAAACCACGGCTAACCAGGATGGTCCGTGGTCTGACCAATGGACTGTATGTCTAGCCATTGGTAGGATCCGGAAGTTATTTTCTTAGGGGCTTTTGGGTCTTTTTCTAATTATTTTAGCCTAATACTATGTCGTTTTACCCTTCACCTAAACCCATATATAAGTGTTTTAACCCCCAAATTTTCCCAATTGAAATCATTCTCTCAAATTCCTAAAAGAAGAACAAGTCGTCCTCTCAAATAATTCTCTTTCTAGAAGTTGAAGAAGAAATATAGAGTTGCAAGTCAAGTCTACAAATCCACCATTGAAGTCAAGATTTTGGCATTGAGGTATGATAGTTTTCATCCATGGAGCCCTTTCCTCCATGGAGTTCCTAAATTCTCCAATTTACAAAGCTAGAATTCCCCAATTGAGTTAAGGTTTTCTTCCATGTCTTGAGTTCTTTTCAATAATGATTTACTTAATTGAATTATGAAATTTTATGAATGAATTGATATAATCTCATGATTTTAAGATGAATCCCATGAACCCATATCTAACTCATGCAGTGGCGGAGCCATCTTACAATTAGGGGGGTTCATCCGAACCCCATTCGGCGTAAAATTATATGATTTATACATGGTTAAAATAATTTTTTAGGTATATATAGTAGATGTCGAACCCCCTTCGGCTACTTCGTGTGTCAATTTTTTCAGATTATGAAACCCCTTATTGAAAATCCTTGCTCCACCACTGAACTCATGTTTTCTAGAGATTGATGATTAAAAGTGGGTTTTGAACTATGAAAGATGAATTATGGAATTATTCATGTTCTTATGAAATTGATGAGATATGATGTAGATTGCTTTGAGAGTAAAAGCATGTATGTTGTTATTATGGTTAATTGTTGTGAAAGGTTTTTTCACATAAAAGGGTTCTTAAGGTTAAAAGGCTTTCTCACCTAAAATGAACCAATGTTAAGGAGCTATTCTAATGTTTAGGCAAGAGGTGATTACCTATGCTCTCTATTAAAAGACAAGAGGCGATTACCCATGTCACATGATCTAAGGACAAGAGGCGATTACCCATGTTCCTTTAAAAGATAAGATGAATATGATTAAGAACTATTTCATGGAAGTTAAGCTTAGTACTGAGTGGACAAGTGGCGATTATCCATGTCCCATAAATTATGTGCCAACATAGGATTGTCTAGATATACATTAACTAGTGGATCCACATAAGCTACAAGTTCATGGTACATTAACTATTTCATGGAAGTTAAGCTTAGTACTGAGTGGACAAGTGGCGATTATCCATGTCCCATAAATTATGTGCCAACATAGGATTGTCTAGATATACATTAACTAGTGGATCCACATAAGCTACAAGTTCATGGTACATTAACTATTTCATGGAAGTTAAGCTTAGTACTGAGTGGACAAGTGGCGATTATCCATGTCCCATAAATTATGTGCCAACATAGGATTGTCTAGATATACATTAACTAGTGGATCCACATAAGCTACAAGTTCATGGTACATTAACTATTTCATGGAAGTTAAGCTTAGTACTGAGTGGACAAGTGGCGATTATCCATGTCCCATAAATTATGTGCCAACATAGGATTGTCTAGATATACATTAACTAGTGGATCCACATAAGCTACAAGTTCATGGTACATTAACTATTTCATGGAAGTTAAGCTTAGTACTGAGTGGACAAGTGGCGATTATCCATGTCCCATAAATTATGTGCCAACATAGGATTGTCTAGATATACATTAACTAGTGGATCCACATAAGCTACAAGTTCATGGT
>JAJOOR010031315.1:0-16400 GCA_036250505.1 Solanum acaule | reverse complement strand
AGTATTATCTCATAGTGCATTCTGTATTTGTACACAGTAGTAGTATAAGCTACTGTGTCCAGATACCTAGCCATTATCTGCCATGGCTCATTTTTCCATTTGAGATCATTTTCTTCTAAAAGAAGTATAACTTCCTTTTTGTCATTCATATCAAAAACTTCTATATTTTCATCATCTATTAATAATAATAATAATAATAATAATAATAATAATAATGGCAATTTGGGAATTGTATAAAAGCATTAAGGGCAAAAATGTAATATACTTGGTCAACATAAAAAGGCTTTTAAGTTAAAAAAAAAAAAAAACTCCCCTCACCTAGCTTTTAGCTTTTGGCTTAAAATAAGTCATTTCTGACTTAAAATAAGTCACTTTGATAATTGCCAAACACTCTAATAACTCAAAAACTAGCTTTTAAGCCAGTTTGACCAGCTTAAAAGCCCATCCAAACAGGCTCTCAGTGTAGACTCCAATTAATTTACTAAAAAACGGATTTAATTAATTGGGTAAGGAAAAGACTAAACTACCCTTAAAAATGCGGATTAAACTTTCTTTATTTGAACAACCAAACTTCAAATGGACATATCTCACTCATACGAACTCAGAATCGCGCAAACTTGGCGGCGTTGGAAAGATTATTCCAACTATACCGGGAAATACACCTATCTCATCCTGAGCTAGGAGTTATGGTCGTTTGAAGTTAACCAAAAATCCAACTTTATATACTTAACAAATTTTCCAGATTTCTATTCTTTCCAAAAATTGACTATTTCCAATTCTTAACTTCTTCCTAGTTATTTCAATTCGCGACATGTTACAGTAGTGAAAAGACCATAATACCCTTCTAAAATCCGGTTTTGACATTCTTTATCTAGACATCCCGACTTCAAATGGGCATATCTCCCTCATACGAACTCGAAAATGAGAAAACTCGGTGGCTTTGGAAAGAAAATTCAAAGATATTTCCCACAGTATCTTGTATCCCACCTAACTCATCCTGTTCTAGGAATTTTGGTCATTTGAAGTTGACCCAAAATTCATACTTAGCTTAACTTGTCAAACTTTCCAAATTTGATTATTTCCCAAAACAGTTTCTTTCAAATTCAAGTTCTTTCGAATAGCGAGGTGTTACATTACCTAGCACACAACTCAAAAACAACACTCTAACAATTATATATCCTCAATAACAAACTCAATATTCATTAATCACAGGTTCCACAGAAAGGCACTCACAAGGTCAGCAACACACAAAGTCAAATTCACCAATGATAAAGATGTGCAATGCAATGAAATGATATGTCAAGTATAGAGATGCATGTTTGACCTAATGATACACACCCATTGTCTCTCAGTCCGGGACCCATGGGGGGAAATATTTGTCCATGCATCCGTCGCAGCGTGCGACACGACCCTCGATAATAAAATCTATCGCGGCGTGCAACACTTCCCTTGAAAATAAAATCCACTGCAGCGTGGGACACGTTCCTCGAATCATAGAATTTGTCGGGGCATGTGTCACGTCCCTCGAAATGATACATTCTCCTCAATTCACATAACGCTTATCACAACCATGTCTCAGAACCAATGCAATGACATGTTAACACAAATAATGAGGAGATGATCATTTTCATAACAATGCACAATTCTCAACAACACAATCGTGATACAACATCAAAAAATGAATCAATAAGCCTTTCAAAAACTATTCTCAACACATCACACACCAATAATTAATCATATTGCCTTTCATTTTTATATTTTTCATACACTAGCATTTTTCAATATGGATAAGTCAACCCATCAACAAGTCTCATTACTCCCAAACATATATTACAAGGAAATAAACGAATTTTATACACTTAACAAGGGTTTAGAAATCTACTTGCCTCAAATAATTGAACAATTACTCTAGGACTTGAGCCTTCCTCTTTCGTTGGGTTTCCAAATCAATGCAATCTATTTACATAAATAATCACAATAAGATTCCAAAACTAACAACACACATATTACTCTATGTCTAGTCTAGATCCAAAATTCGCCCAAATATTTAACCAAGTTCCTAATTTTGGTGCCAACTAACATGTCTACTCTAATATTTTTTCCAAATTTTAAACCTAGGGTTAAGTTTTAGTTCCTCCAATATCATAATCTAATGATATTCACATAATACCATACACCTAATATTTAATTACATATACTAATATATCAAAACTTGAATCATAATATGGTAATAATAAGAAAATTAAAGAAACAACTAAGTAAATTATGAACAAAAATCACAAGAACACTTTTATTTCAAAACCTAAAGTCGATACACCATATATTTCTATTTATTAATTAAATCATCATTGTCTAATCATAACCCCAATCATTATAAAATGATTGGCCAATAAAACCCTTTTTCTCAATTCAAAAAAACGAGTAATCCAATTTTCAATTCTTTCTTAATTCAAACCCACTTCCTTTTTCTATTTTTCTTTAACAATTAACTATAATAATAATAATAATAATAATAATAATAATAATAATAATAATAATAATAATAATAATAATAATAATAATAATAAAAAAAATAAATATTAATAATAATATGATATTTAGCATATATACAACAATACATTGATGCATATTAATGCTTACCTGTTGCAGTTAGTTTGTCGCTCATGTGAATGTGGCGAAGTTATGTCGCCCTTCTTCAGAGATTATTTTTTTAATAAAAGAATTATTTAAAATAATATAGGGTATTAACTTAAATTATATTATATATGGATTTGGCCCATTAACCACCAATTAAATTAATTATTTAAAATTATCCACTAATTAAATACATGTAGTTAAGAGAGTAATTCATAATTTCCATTTAAAATTTACGAAAAAGTCTTTTATGAAAGAGATGGGCATAGTTCTCAAAATGACCTTACGGGTCATTACACATTCAAATATTATTATTCCATTTTATAGGAGACTTTTTTTTCATCAAGTTTCTCAAATTCTGCTAGAATAAGCTTGTCAAAAAATAAAAGATTTTTTTTTGTTAGTAATAAAATATGGAGACATCAATAAAATACGATAATAAGACGAGATTTTTTTTTGTTTCATAAAAAATCATAAGTACAAGTACAATAATAACATTTTAAATGACTCAGTGATGTAAAAAATAGTATAATATTAAATTGTTTCAATAGGTAAAAGCATACAAATGATTAAGTGATTACACCAAAATTCATTTTTTAAGAAGCTATATTAAGAGGTGGATGTAGACTTATTTACCGGTTCAATTGAACCCACCATCTTTAAAATATACATGTTGCAGGTTCTTTGAGAAAGAAACCAAGGTCCTAAGAGCAAAATGTTACACATATTTGGTAGGAATTAATAAATACGCCTTGTAGTAATTACTATTATCAATAAAAATACAATATACTCAGTGTAATTTTACAAGTGAGGTGTTGGAGAATAGAGTAGACAAATCTTACCCCTATCTTGGAAGGTAGGTTGTCTGATAGATCTCTATTGAGAATAATAAGTAGTGCATTAGTTCACATCTCTTGTGAAATGTTACTTCTAAAATGATAATCTAGTCAATTTATGAAAATCATCACAATACAAAACATGCAATTGAATAAGGAAAATTAATGTTGATATTGAGATGTAGTTAAAAGTCAGTACTTGATATATACACTATAAAAAGTCAGTATTTTTACACTAAAATTTCCTATTGATAACTGTCATAGGCTATGATTAAAATTTTGTATAATTTTATCAGTGAGGAAAGAAAATAGTAATGCTTTCAAGTGGAAATATTAGGAAGCTTCTCACTATTCAGTGATAATTTGTTTTTTCACATAAATTTTTTAGTTAGCTAATTCTATGAAAAAGGAGTGGAAAAATTAGGAAGCTTCTCCCTATACAGTAATCATTGTTTTTCACATGCATTTTTTAGATGGAAAACGAGTGGAAAATTTTTTATTGCATGAATTTCCACTTATTTGCACTAAGACAAATCTTTACTTTAAAAGTAGGTCATGTGTTCCATTAAACCATTATTTGTATCAACATGCTTCCACAATAACATTCACATTGAAATTGACCTTTAATTTTTTCATAAAATATTAATTAATCAATCCCCTTTATGAAGATATCATCAACCACAACTAGAAAAGAGTTGATAAATGTAACCTCTTTAGAGCCAATAGATAGACTGATCATTAAAGATCACACTTTTATCAACAAAATCGAAGATACAATGTAGCTATTTCTTTAGTATAGTTCATTAGCCAAATAAATATCAACAACAACAACATACTTAACCTTAATGTTGTGATAGAGAGACTATTCCTGATAGACCCTCGACTTGAGTAGATATAGAAATAAAATTTCACCGTGAGCGCATGATAGAATTAGCAACATGTCTTTAAAACAAATTAATCATCTTCAATTAATAGGGGATTGATGTAGCCACATATTATCTTCAATTAATCATCTCTTGTTTTCACCACACTTAGATCATGCAACTCTTCTTTGTTGATTATATCTGCCGCTGCTATTACTTTTTCTCTGTTATTCGCAAAAACAACACTGACCCATAAAAATATTTTATATAAAGATCAATTCTTTTATATAAGAAAATAAAGTAAACAAAAAGAATGGATCGAATAAAACAAACATATAAGTATTGATTGTGTCATAAAATATAGAGATGATCATATTATTTTCTTGTTAGTTTAGTATGTATCTGTATACGTAGTTGTACAAGAGTCAAAGTAATTAATTTTTGGAGTAAATTTGAATCAGTATCTTCAATCTTCTTATATAAATTTATATATTTCGAAATAACTTTAAAATACGATAAATTACTATAATTGCCAATTTAAAATATTTTAAAAAAATTATGAAAAATAATTCCTCTTTTAACTATCCAAATAATAACTTGAACACATAAAGTGAAAAAAAGGAATACTACTCATAATAGCACTTGATTATTTAATTGTATTTAATATTAAAATTAATTATATTTATCTATTTCTCGATGTTTTAGGAATTGAAGGGACTGAGATTATTCGACAAGTTAAGCATATATATTGTGTAAGACATCTATACAATAATTTCAAGAGAGTGCATAAAGGCTTATCATTGAAGATACAAATTTGAAAATTTGTTAGGAAAACTTATATAAGTAAGTATAGTAATGAAAGAATTGGAATATATATGTTGGAAGAGGAGGACAAAGAAGCTAGAAGTTGGTTCAAAGATAGATTACCCAAATTCTAGAGCAAGTCAAGTTTAGAAAAACAACAAAGTGTGATATGCTTGTAAATAATTTTTGTGATTTATTTAATGGGATAAAATAAATTTCAAAAGCAAGAAAAAAATTTATACTTGGACTGCTTGAAGGAATTTGAATATACTCAATGAAAAGAATTAATAAAAAGAGAGACATTGTACTCCTATACCAACATAATATTACTGTAATTTGTCCCAATACATAATATTTAACATGAAATCTTACAATTTCTTACTATAACAAAAAGTTTATGCCCTAAAATGTAGTAATTAGTAAAACAAAAAAATAGAAACAACTACACCAATTTTTACTAGTATTGAATTATTGTTGCTTCAAGTACAAACTATGTATGACGAACAATAAGTGTTGAATAAAATGGAAGAACTTGATTTTGCATTGGATGGGACCTTATAAGTATCACATGCTCACATGCAGTGACTTGCATATTCAATATAAGAGTGAATTCATAAAAAATCATAAATGATTATTACAAGAAAGCTACTCAATTTAGGATTTATGATGTAGTCGTTGCTCCAATGCATGAACTTGATATGTGGGAACCTACAAGCCTAATTTATGTTGAACATCCTAACTATGATCCAAAGAGAGGTAAACTAGTAAAAAATAGAAGAAAACAACCTGATGAGCGTGAAGCCTCCAAGAGAAAGTAGTTGAGACGAAAAAAAGAGAGAAAAAAAGAAAAAAACAGTCTGCATCAAGTGAAACACATGGTGTAACCATAAATGTTACCAAATTATGTAAGAAAGGGAAGTTAGGAACATATATCAAGTGTTTGCAAGTTTGTCACAACAAATTAACTAACAAAACAGCTTACAAGAAGAATAGTGGTTGAATCTGAATATTCTAATAATAAGATCGAATCAATTCCTACTCGAAAAGAGGATTTCATCATAGCTAACTTTCCTAACCTTACAACTGGCACTGAGACTTTACTTTTTCAAGCTGGAAATAGGGAACTTCTTTTTGGAACTTCCTTTGATCTTAGGCTCGCAGCTACTATAAAAGTAATTGTCGGGGTTTTCTCAATCGGAGAAGCCTAAATTTATGTCAGAGATTTCCTTTGTCCGAAATGAGCTTTTATATAGGTCCTTCCATAAAGGGGCTTTACTCAAAATTCAATAACTCCATCTGAAGCTGCTCAAACATCTCATGATTGGTTTGAAAATGATACAAATCAACGTTGCTCAAATAAGCAAATCCATTTTGAGTCTACTTTCGAATTGGACAAATAAATAAATCTTTCAACCTTAATGTAAATATGGAATCTTAAATATTAGTGGGACAATGCATTGAGAGACAATAATAGTTATTTATATTAGAGGGTAATTCATCTCACATGCCCTAACAAAGTCATATCTGTAACATCATGATAAAGGTTGAGAAATATATGAGAAATGAAAAACATTATATTAGCTTACAAAGCCTTCAAGATAAAAGTGTTGCAATAATGTACAATAAAAAGAGATTTGATATGAAAGAAAACATAACCAATTAACAAATGAGGAATTACAACAATTTTTTTATATTTCAATAGCTATTTGTTATTTTATTTGGAGATCTTATCCTTACATTTGATGGTAAAATTTGAGATTCTTATATTCAAAAGTTTGTCATATTTTGTTTTATAATTTATATTTAGAATGTGTATTCTGCAAAGTCTTTTGCTTAACTCTATAATTTAATTATTTCTTAAGCTAAGCAAATTTTTATTAATTATTTAAATTATTATATATTGAAGTGAAAAGAATTATTGAGAGATTGATTTAAATACGACTGATTTAACGTATCGGTTTACACCACTACCAATTCTAGGTGTAAAGACAATCGTTATCTAGTATAAAACCCAACAAAGAGTTGGGGTCGAACCCACAGGGAACAATACAATGTTAGAATTCAATTATGAAGTACAAATCTGGTCTAAGCGGTTATAGGAATATAAATTATCAAAAAAGTACAAACAAATCTAAGGTGGTGACAACGAATATCAGATAGGGGGGGGGGGTTTGATTTGCAATTAACAGTTAGAACAAGTACGAAAACAGGAGAAACAACAATATTAAGAGGGATTCTCGGGATATGATTGTTTATAAGTTAATTATGCTATATGGGTAATTGAAATTTAACAATAATTTGCTGAAGTATTGTGGGTAGGCTGGGCCATAAGTACAATAGCTTTCTCTCGAACAACTGTTACGATTCAGGCGATTTCTCTCGAACATAGACAAGTTTAACAAGATAATCAACCCACAACCTTAATGTATCCACTCCCTTGAGCTATATAAGTAGAACTGAGTTTAGAATTCACTCTCTCGAGCAAAACCCATATCAACCCAATACCTACAAGCATTAATCAACAACTTTGGTTCCAAAACCTCTCTCTCAAGCAAGCCAAGAACTCTAAACTAGAATTGCATTTGCAATTACAATCCATATATTAAAACAGAGCTAATGATTAAACCCACATTAAAACAACACTTTTATCATTAAACAACAATACCCATAAGATAATTAGACAAATAAACACATGATCACACCCCAAGAATTGGGGTTTTAGCTACACATCATAAAAATAGAGAAACGATTACCAAATACATTAGCCATGATCTGGGTAAAGGTTCTCAAGTCTTTATAATGGTCCAAATTGGATAATTTCAAAAACCCACTTGCAAATATTCAAGTTTGAGCCTCAAAAGCTTCAAAGTCTACAATGGAACTCAAAAACTAAGAGGAAAACTCTAATTCTCCAATTTGGGAATTTAAAACTCTACTCAATGATACTGAAATTTCATTTTAAATTTCAATTTACTTTTGCCCAATTTTTGGCCAAAAAGGCAATTGGGTGGAGTAAGTCGGGCCTCGCCGAACATGTCGGTGATCATCACTTTGCTTCCTTCCATTGTCAACTTGCAATGGTCAGTAGTCCTCCAGGTCTTGTAACTTTGGGCAATCAAAGTTGTCCTCGCGGAGTCATTTAGCGATTCGCCGAGTGGTCTTGGTGATCACCAGGATCACTTTTCTTCACTTCCTCAACTTGTTTACTTTTTTTTTCCCAGTAGTGTCCTTGCCTTATTCCTTAGCCTACATATATGTAAATCAATGATATAACATCAGTTTATAGCATAAATTAGGCATTTGAGGACACTTAAACTATCAAAACAAAGCCCTAAATGAGTCAAAATCTCGGACTCATTAACACCCCCAACTTAAACTTTTGTTTGTGCTAAAGTAAAAACTCAAGATCAATAAGTTCAACACGGATGTCTACAAACAGTGTTGCTTAAGATTCAACATAAATGAACACACAAAGTTCAAACTACACATACAATGCTAAATTGTGCACTCAAAGATTCAAATTGTGACTCACCATTATCAAGTGTACTCAAGTTCACAATGCTTCCTTTAAATGAAAGTTCAAGGTCAACAAAGGTACTCAAATGCCCTCACAACAAAGATGATTACACATTCCAACAAAATTTCTCAAAAATTTAGGGTCCCGGAATCACATACAACTCTCACACTCAAAAAGACGAACACATGCATGACTCCACCCATAGGCTGGCCCTTATTTTCCAAACATTCGTTTCAGCTCACTAAAGATCACAAAGGTCTTTTTAAGGCTTGTAATGAGGTTGAGTGTAAAGATATGGTCATTTAGGCTTAGTGGCTTCTACCTTCATGAAATATGGCATGAAAATAACTTTTTCTCCTCCTCTTTCACATTCAAACATGTTCATAATCCACCCCATTATTCAACTAAACATGAATCACTCGATACCCCATTTTTTACTATTCTTACACTTTATTTCACAACTTCTGCTCTTTTCCAGTCTTTTTCTCTTCTTTCTTCTTTTTCTTTTCTCTTCTTTTTTTTTTTTTAACATGGAGGGGTTCCATATTTTTCAAAACAATCCATCAAAGGGGGAATTTTTCACACTTCTTGACTTTCCTTCTTTTTCACCACACCCTCAACTTACGCTTTTGTCCAAAGTTGGCTATTCAAATGAATCAATACTTCATGAAGGTTATGGGTGATGGGATAAAGAGGTCAAAGTTGTTAAAGTTTCTTCCAAGAAAAGGATAGGCTCAAAAGGTGTAAAGCAAGGTTCACACATCTCACAAGGTTGACCACAAAGATGTATATTGGTAAATTGGCTCACTCTAAAAAAAATCGCCTAAGATAATTTCAATTGCTTGGTTCACTTAATCATTCGGACCAACAAGGTAAATTTTACGCGTCATCAAGCACAATGTTCAAGAAAACCTCACCACATAAGTGTTGGAAGTGTTATTTTATTTAGGAATTATTTATTTCATGTTTGTTGGTCTTTTATTTAGTTGAATTGTTCAACTCCTAGTTATTAGGAAGTAGACGTGTTTTCACTTTAGAAAGAAGAGTTTGTTAGAAGTCCTAGTAGTAGTGGATTTGTGGGTTTAGTGCTTAGCAAGAAAATCTATGTAAAAGTCTATATAATAGAATTATCATGTCGCTATTGAAATAACAGAGTTACGCAGTTTCTTGTTTTGTTGTATTGAGTTTTTTTACCTTCTTTATTCATTGTTTTGCTTGGCATATTTTATCAGTGCTATCAAAGCAAGGTTAGATCCAGAAGAAAAACAAAAAAAAAGCACCTGTGAGGTTGAGTTTACCCAGAAATTTTATTTTTTCTATGGCTTCAGAGAGCAACTTTGTGCAAGCAGCCATTCCCCGTTTTGATGGTCATTATGACCATTGGAGTATCCTGATGGAAAACTTTCTAAGGTCAAAGGAGTATTGGCCAATTGTTGAAGACGGCATTGGTGTTCCAGCGGAAGGCGAAGTTTTGACAAATGCTCAAAAGGCGGAGTTCGAAGCAAGAAAACTGAAAGATTTGAAAGCAAAAAATTATCTTTCAGGCTATTGAGCATCCTATCTTGGTAACTATTCTTTGCAAAGAAACTTCCAAGGATATATGGGACTCAATGAAAAAGAAGTATCAAGGCACTACAAGAGTGAAGTGAGCACAACTTCAAGCCTTGAGAAGGGACTTCGAAACTTTGCAGATGAAGGAAGGTGAATCTGTCACTAGCTATTATGCTAGAACCATAGAGATAAGCAACAAGATGCGATTTCATGGCGAGAAGATGAATGATGTCACAATCGTTAAAAAGATATTACGTTCTTTTTAATCCGAAAATGTGGGACTCAATGAAAAAGAAGTATCAAGACACTACAAGAGTGAAGCGAGAACAACTTCAAGCCTTAGAAATGACTTCGAAACTTTGCAGATGAAGGAAGGTGAATCTATCACTAGCTATTGTGCTAGAACCATGGAGATAAGCAACAAGATGCGATTTCATGGAGACAAGATGAATGATGTCACAATCATTAAAAAGATATTGCATTCTTTGACACCAAACTATGATTATGTTGTTTTCTCTATTGAGGAGTCAAAAGACATAGATGCTTTGTCTCTTGATGAATTGCAAAGCTCTTTGTTGGTGAATGAACAGAAGATGACCCGCAATTCAACTTTTGAGGAGCAGGACCTAAAGGCTTCTACTTTTATTTCTTCCAATTCTAGAGGAAGGGGCAGAGGTAGAGGTAGATGAAGAGGTAGAGGAGACCCAGGAAACAAAGATGACATCAAGAATTTTAGAGCCAATGATGACTACAACAAAGGCAGAGGAAGAGATTTTGACAAATCCAAAGTAGAATTTTATCGTTGTCATAAATTTGGTCATTATCAATCTGAATGTTATACTAGGCTTCGTAATGAGAAAGAAGAAAAGTCAATTTTTTCTGATAACAAGGAAGGAGAAACCTTGTTAATGGTAATTCATGCGGAAAATGTGCCCGAGGAGCAAGTCATTTTGTATGTGGATACCGGTTGCAGTAACCACATGACTGGTAGTAAGTCTTCTTTCACTAATTTAAATGAAAACTTCCGGTCGACAGTTAGTTTTGGTGATCTCTCAACAGTGAATGTGATGGGAAAGGGTGATATCAATTTTAAAACAAAAAATAGGTGTGTGGAAACTATATCTAATGTGTTCTATGTTCCTGCTTTGAAGAGCAATTTATTGAGTGTTGGTCAACTGGTAGAAAAAGGATATGTCATCACCTTAACGAATGATAGATGTGAAATTTCTGATCCTTCCAAAGGAGTTATTCCTATTGTCAAAATGAGTTGAAACAGGTTGTTTCCTATGAAGATTAAAAATGTTCAATGTTGATCTATGGCTGAAGTGAAAAATCCTTCATGGTTGTGAAATTTTCGATATGGTCACTTCAACTTTGGTGGCCTGAAGATCCTTAAAAGGAAGAGAATGGTGACAGGGCTTCCAGAAATTGTCGTCTCTTCCCAGGTCTGTGAAGAATGTGTTATTGGCAAACAACATCGATCTCAGTTTGCGAAAGGTAAGTCATGGCGAGCAAATGAGGTGTTGGAGTTGGTTCACACAGACATTTGTGGGCCAATAAACCCATTTTATAATGGAGGGAAAAGGTATTTTATTACCTTTATTGATGATTATTCCCTTAAGACTTGGGTATATTTTTTGCAAGAAAAATCAGAGGCTTTTAAAATATTTAAAGTTCCGAAGCTCTTGTGAAAAATGAAACTAGAAAGACCATTAAGAGCCTCCGAATAGATCGTGGAGACAAATATTTCTCTAAGGCATTTGAAGAATCTTGTGAGTCTCGTGGCATTCGAAAACAACTCACAATAGCATATACACCTCAACAAAATGGTGTATCGGAGAAAAAGAATAGAACCATTCTCAACATGGTTTGAAGCTTGCTGACTCGAGGAAGAGTTCCAAAGACATTTTGGCTGGAAGCAGTAAATTAGACCGTCCACATATTGAACAGAAGTCCTACTTTTTCTCTTCGAGATGTGATACCGGAGCAGGCTTGGAGTGGAAGGAGACTAGCTATAGATCACATCAGAATTTTTGGATGTATTTCCTATGTACATGTCAAAGATGTAAAGAGAAAAAAGCTTGATGATAAAGGCGTTAAGTGTGTCTTTCTTGGTGTTAGGAAGGCGTCGAAAGCATACATGTTGTTTAATCCTTTGACAAAAAGGATTGTGACTAGTAGAGATGTTGTTTTTGAGGAAGACAATACATGGAACTGGGATGAAAAGTTATCTAATCAAGTTCTATGCGATGATTAATTTGAAGAAGTAGCTCCAAGGTCTGAAATTCCAGCAAATGTTGCTCCAACTGCTGAAGATTCGCCACCTGCAAAAGCACCTATTGAAACATACCAGGTTGTCCCTCGAGTCCGAAAAAGACCTGTATGGATGCAAGATTATCAGGTAACTTGTGTTAATATCAATGATGCGACAATTGTTCATTTTGCATTGTTTGCAGATTGTGACACAATAAGTTTTGAAAGTGCTGCCCAAGAAAAAAAATTGGAAGGAGGCAATGGATGCTGAAATTTCAGCAATTAAAAAAAATAACACCTCGGAGCTTACTAATCTACCAAAGGGGTAAAGGACCATTGAAGTTAAATGGATTTATAAAACCAAACTCAATGAGAATGGTGAAGTTCATAAGTACAAGACGCGCTTAATGGCCAAGGGATATAAGCAAGTGTATGGTGTGGATAAGAAATAGGTCTTTGCTCTAGTAGTCAGACTCGATACCATCAGGTCGGTGGTGGCATTGGCAGCCCAAAACAAGTTGCCAATTTATCAATTGGACGTGAAATCGGCCTTCTTACATGGAGAATTGCAAGAGCAGGTATATGTCGATCACCCCCCTGGTTACATTAAGTATGGTAGCGAAAATAAAGTTTGCAAATTGAAAAAAGCATTATATGGGCTAAAACAAGCTCCACGAGCTTGGTATAGTCACATTGATGTTTATTTCAATAAGGCATGTTTTAGAAAATTCCCTTATGAGCATACACTTTATACTAAAGTTGAAGATGGAAAGCTTGTCATTGTATGCTTATATGTAGATGATTTAATTTATACTGGGAATGATCATGTATTGCTTAAAAATTTTAAGCAATTGATGATGACTGAGTTTGAAATGTCGGATCTTGGCTTGATGCATTACTTTCTGGGAATTGAAGTGAAGCAGTATTCTGGTGGAATTTTTATTTCACAAAAGAAATATGTCCAGGAAATTTTAAGGAGATTTGGTATGACAAACTGCAACTCTGTCACCACACCAGTAGAGACAGGGCAGAAGCTTATAAAGGATTCTACAGGAAAGAGGATTGACAACACTTTCTACAAGCAGATCGTGGGAAGTTTGATGTATTTAAAAGCCTCTAGACCTAATATAATGTACTATGTAAGTCATATAAGCATGTACATGGAAAGTCCAAGAGAAGCTAACTTACTGGTTGCTAAAAGAATTCTCAGGTATTTGCAAGGTACTGTTGATTTTGGCATTTTGTACAAGAAAGGAGGTAAATCAGATTTAATTGGCTTAACAGATAGTGATTATGCTGGAGATAAAGATGATAGGAAAAGCACATCCGGTTATGTTTTCATGTTTGGTTCATGTGCTATTTCATGGTGTTCCAAGAAGCAGCCAATTGTTACATTATCAACTATAGAAGCGGAATTTGTGGCATCAACTGTGTGCGCTACTCAAGCTATCTGGTTGAGGAACATTCTGTTTGAACTATGTCTTCTTCCGCAAAAGCCAACTCTAATTTACTGTGACAATGGTTCAACGATTAAGCTTTCTAAAAATCTAGTGTTACACGGGAGGAGCAAACACATTGATGTGAAATTTCATTTCCTAAGAGATCTCACAAAGGACAAGATCATTGATGTTGTTTACTGCAAAAGTGAAGACCAAGCTATTGATATTTTAACCAAGTCCCTCAGTTATGCAGCAGTGGTGAGGATGATAAAGCTACTGGGAGTTTGTTCATTGAGGGAGGTTGTTGCTTCTGAAGACAATTAAACTGATGTATGTGACTTATCAGTTTAAGGGAGGCATTGTTGGAAGTGTTATTTTATTTAGGAACTATTTATTTCACGTTTGTTGGTCTTTTATTTAGTTAAATTGTTCAACTGCTAGTTATTATGAAGTAGACATGTTTTCACTTTAGAAAGCAGAGTTTGTTAGAAGTCCTATCAGTAGTGGGTTTGTGGGTTTAGTGCTTAGCAAGAAAATCTCTATAAAAGTCTATATAATAGACTTATCATGTTGCTATTAAAATAAGAGAGTTATGCAGTTTCTTGTTTTCTTGTGTTGAGTTTTTCTGCCTGCTTTATTCATTGTTTTTCTTGGCATATATTATCAATAAGGCATTAGTACAATTATCAATCAAGACTCTACACTTTCCAGCTAGCGTGGAATGTTCATCACAAGACTCTCTCATTCGACAACCGGCTAGTCACAAAGAGATGCTAAAAGTTCACATATTTCCTAGGTAACGTAGTTGGCCTCATCGTAGATACTCATTCATTTCATTCAGTTAAGAGCACTATTCGAGTCATCGGTATTAAATACAACCGACACTCAAATTTGCATTAGAACAGCCATAATCACACACAATGGGCCAAAAGAGGTGGCAAAAATTTAAAACTCGGTTCAAAACCATTTCAAATTAAAACAATGGGCCAAAATTTATCAACAACCATGATATACTGTAACATCTCAAAAATTGAAATAACTAGGAAGAAGTCAAGAATTGGAAATAGTGATTTTAGGAAATAATGAAAATCTGGAAATTTGTTTAAGTTAAGGATGAGTTTTTGTCAACTTCAAATGACCATAACTCCTATATCAAGATGATTTAGGCTTTTTTCCAGATATCATAGGAACGATCTTGGAATAATCTTTCCAATGCCGCCGAGTTTGCGTGATTACGAGTTCGTATGAGTGAGATATGCCCATTTGAAGTTTGGCTATTCAATTAAGAAAAGTCTAAACCGGATTTTGAAAGGGTAGTTTAGTCTATTCCTTACCCAATTTATTAAATCCATTTTTTAGTAAATTACTTGGGGTCTAAAATGAGTTAGTTTAGTTTACACAATTAAAAATACGCTAGGGCTTTTAGAGAAGAGAAAAGAGGAGAAAGGAGAAGAGAAGCTCAAGATTCGTCAAGTTCTGGCGATTTTGGTTGTGGAATTCGCGAAGGATTCAATCCTACCAGGTATGTGAGACTCTCATAGCGTTGGGTTCGTTCATCCATGCGCCAAACATGTTTAGTTAAGCGAAATTTGTTCTACAAAGGTTGAAAGTTTGATGTTCTTGATATGTATATCTTGAAATTGTTTTCGATCTTGAATTGGGCTAAATTGAGAAGTTTCTGAGATCTTTACGTTGAGTTTTAGAGTTGTTTTAAGTTAGGTTCTTGGGTACATATGTTGGGTATCTGAATCTAAAAAGAATTTGAGAATGATAGTCGAGTTTAGACGAATTGGGGCTGGAAACCAAGAAGGAAAAAGTAGAGCAGGTTTTGGCACTCAAGTCCGTGTCGTGGACTTGCTCCCCCAGTGAACAAAAATCAGCTCCGCGTCGCGGTTGGGATGCAGACTCCTCTGTCTCAAAATTAAGTTTCGCTATCAAATATTTAAATGCATCTCCGCATCGCGAAATTGTTTCCAGACAGTGATTTCCTGATCTTTTCTCATGTTTAACTATCTAAAAACACTCCTAAACATCATGATATCTTTCCTATCACAAATCTCAATCCTTGAATCCATAATTCAATTCAAGGAAAGTTAAGAGTCAAGTCAAGTAAAGTTAAGAGAAGTTTATAAAGTTTTTCAAAAGTCTTTCACAAACGTTTTAACTTTGTTCTAAGACTTAAGTTTTAAGTTAAAAAAAGAGTAAAGAGTTGAGTTCATTTCTCCAAAAGTTATAAGGGAACTAAGTATTCCCAAGAGTTTAAAATGTTTTCACATTTGAACAAGAAAGGGAACATCGATTCCAAGAGAGCTTTTAAGTTATGTTTTGAGTAATTATCTCAAACCAAAGAAAGAAGTTTGTTCTATAAACATATGAGCTAAGTATATTTTGGGAGTAGTATTGAGCACCGATATGGGGATGCGAGTTCATATTAACTCAAGTCTCCATAAACCATGTAGCCATCATGGGTAGTAAAGGATCATACTTTTTAGATGACTCCTTA
>JAJOOR010031314.1:0-15956 GCA_036250505.1 Solanum acaule | reverse complement strand
AAAGTAGGACTTTCTAATAGACTCATTCGTATGAGTCAAGTCCAAAGTGATTATTTATCACAAGGTGGAAAACCAACAAAAAGTAGTTAAAGTCTTCAAATTTAATCATTGAATTATACCAAGTCATTGGATAAGAGAGCATGATAGATAATGCAATCTTACAGTACTTAGTTTGAAAATTAACTAATTATCCCCCTTGGTGAGGGAGGGTAGAAGATTATTAATTAGCAATTAATCCTGCTTGTTTAAGACCATTGACTTGCTTTATTGAATCATAACAAGTTGTGTTTGAGTCTAAGAAATATATAAGCATGACTGGTCCGTTTCACATGAAAATATTTTATGTAGCAATGTTTATTCACATGCCTACTAAACTAGATTAGTTTATTGATCACAAGGGTACTCCAAACTGGTATTTAATCTTTAAAATAGTGCCTTGGGTCCAATACTTTTGAGAATCATTAAAGATGAATAAGGCAATTACATATTTACACCTTTAATGGATATCCTGTTTCTTTAATTTTTTTATTATTTAATTTAGATACACCACTTTAAAAAGTCACTTATTCTTTAAAAATAATAACAAGTGTTTTCACTAAATTATCTACTTGGTCATTAAAGAATCAATACTTTTCTCTCTGATCTATTTTATATTCACTTTGTTGTATCAACATAATATATATTATCTTTTGTTTTAATTATATATATAAAGAAGATAGTTTTCGAACAATGAAAAAGAAAATAAATTTTAATAAAGTTAACATCTTTTAATGAGGGATAGTTAATTTTTATCAATAAGTTAAAAAATATTTTCTAATACAAATTTTCTTTCATTTCTATTGAACCTTTAATCTACAAACATGACATATATTACAATGTAATTATTTTTCATGATTGTTTAAGACATAACTTACAATGTAAAATAATGGTAAAATACTAAACAAATACTAATGTAAATGAAACTTATTTTTTTTTTTAAAAAAAATTGTTGAATAATAACATAATAATACCATGATAAAAAAAGTTGTCTCCAAAATGAGAGTCCACCAGTTTAGTTTCTTTATATCCTCTTATATTTAGCAGAGGAATCACAATTGTTGTATTCTACTCTACCCCAATTTGTACGACAAGAGTTTAAGAATAAACATTAGATTTTCAACTAGTACAAAAAAAATCATTGAAAAATGAGAGAAAATATGATAGTTGAACGAAAATCCAAATCAACAAAAAGAAAAAGAAACACTTTCAGAATAATAAATAAATAAATATAATAATAACAATTAAAAGAGGAGAAAACTACCTTATCACATATACATCACTACATATATACTAATTATATCTCTACTTTCAAACAATTATATATATTACCACTTTCAATATTTTATACCATATATTATTGAAGATACAATCAGGTAACCATATCCCTTAAAATTAAGATTAATTAATTATCTTTACATTTAAAATCCACAATTAATGTTTTAATAACAATCAAAACTAAATAACATAGGCTCCAAGACAAAATATCACTCTCTGGCGGACGTTAACAACCGTTCCACTAAGGTGCACAGATAGCAGTGAAGCTACACAGCCACCGTGCTGGAATGGCTAGAGGACGACCGAAGAGGGATGGCAAGAAAATGGTTACTACAAAGACACCTATTGCCCAACAACCAAGCACAAGTGGGACTATACATACGGATGTGAGGGGATCGAAACACCAGGTACAATGATGATAACCCTTCCATCACAGAAGGAGCTGACACAGGTCGAAGGAAAGCACACCCCACATGACCGGATAGTAGAACCAGTGGTTGCTGCTAGTATCAAGAAGGGGGAGATAACGGAAGAAATTCACGAGGCCAACTGGGTAGGGGAGATGCCATAGAGACCAAGGCAGGGATTTGAGAGAAGTACAACTGACCATGCCGACCGACATGGTGACAGAGAAGCCATGGATCTCATTGTTTGAAGGAAATACTATGGCATCAAAATGAATGGATTTACAATTTATCCCACCAGTGGTGAAGGATGGGGTCAAAATTGGAAAACTAAATGAAGAGGAAGTAGCTAAAGAAGCAGCAATGTGGAAGAATGTTGTCATACTATATGTAATTTGGGATTCACTAACCATTGCAGCTGTAACAAGGTTTTCAGAAGGGCAAGCGGAATACACTCGGAAACCTAAAGTTTACTATCACAATGAAGACTATTTTGTAGTGAAGTTCCATTCAGAATCTGATAAAAATATGGTATTGGGGTCAGGACCGCATATGATAAACTACAAGCTCGTCATTGTGAAACCATAGACTACCAGCTTCAATTTCAAAGATGAGGTACTAAAGGTAATCCCACTATGGGTAAGATTCCCTAACCTGCCTTTAAATCGTTGGGGACAAAAATCACTTAGCAGAATTGCAAGTGTTTTAAGGAAACATATATGCGTTGATGAATGAACTATGAAATTAGAATGCATATCCTATGCTAGATTTCTAGTGGAGATTAATATCACTGGACCATTACTGGAGGTGGTAAGAGTAATGGACCCAAAAGATAATATGTTTGAACAAAAGTTTTGTTGTGACTAGAAACCACAGTTTTGTCCAACTTGCTGCCAAATTTGAGTTCTCTGCAACAGCCAACCACCTCAACCGAAAGCTCAACAAGTTGGTCCAAAGGCAGGACAAAGGAAGATGAATAAAGTGTGGAATGTCAAGGACAAAAAGGAGCCTATACACCAACAACCTTGTTCACAAGTTGTGCCTGTAGAGGACCCTACTATACAACCTGAGACGGACTGGATAAATGCAAAAGGAAAATCAGTTGTGAAGGGGAAAAGCCATGCTATTCATGAGGAGGATATTACCACAATGAATGAATTCAATTTGCTTATGGATAACACACTCCAACAAGCCATTCAACTGGCTTTTGATAAGGTTGAAAGAGGGTAACATACTGGGGGAGCAATTGTGAAGAGTCCCAAACCACCAAACAAGGCCTTATGAAGGTTGCAACATGGAATGTAAGGGGATTCCATAAGCTATTTAACCATAAAAAATATACCAGAACAATAAAGAAGGAAAATATTGATACTATTTCTATTGTTGAGCATAAAATAAGTAGGGAACATGCTACTAAAATAATACATAAGGTTGCTCCTGGATGGTCGTGACATCATAACTATTTGGGCTCTGAAAGAGGCAGAATCTGGATATTGTGGAACCCAAGCGTAGTTGATATAACTGTACTACACACCCATAATCAAATGATACATTGTCTAGTTAATTCGAATGGTGCTAAGTTTGAATTCACTGCAACATATATTCAACATACAATAGAAGAGAGGAAAGGTTTGTGGACTGCGATTGACACACTATCACCTATGGTTAAACATCCATGGCTTGTGATGGGAGACTTCAATGCTATTTTAAGAGGAGAAGACAAATTGGGAGCCAGGTGCTAGACACTGAAACTAGGGATTTTGAACAATGCTTGATCAATAATGGTCTCATAGAGATGTTAACAAGTGGAAGGACTTACACATGGACCAACTCACATGTTCATAGTGAAATTGATAGGGTTGTAGTTAATCATCTCTGGAAGTTCAAATGACCGTAATTGGATGTATAGATCCTTGACGCACAATTTCCAGATCACTGCATGTTGTGTGTCAATATGGAAACTCAGCAATGGAATAGACCCAGGCCATTCAAAGTTTTCAACCATTTGGAAAATCACCAAGATTTCCAAGAGATAGTAAGACATTCATGGAACCAACAAGTAACAGGAGGCAAAATGGAGAGAATATGGAAAAAACTGAAGTCTTGAAAGTAAGCTCAAACAATTACACACACATGCTCACCCAAAGGTTGAAGCTCAGATACAACTAACTAGACAACAACTCACTGAGATTCAAATGCAACTGAGGGATAAGTATGATGATGACGAGCTATTTGAAAAAGAGAAAGAGATGAAGCATTAGCATAAAAAATGGACACTGGTGGAAAAGAGCATCATGCAGCAAATTTCTAGTGTACAATGGCTAAGACTGGGAGAATCTAACTCTGCATATTCCATGCAAGCATCAAAAATAGGATTGGCCAGAATTGCATAACAAGAATGGTCACAAATGATGGGGTCACTGTGCAAACCAGAGCTGAGATAGAGAAAGAAGTATTGAGTTTATACATGAAGTTTCTAGGATCAAGTGTAGATGAACTACCTGCTATTGACCCCACGATCATGAACTTTGGACCTGTGTTAAACAGAGAGCAACAACAATACCTCATGGAACCTGTCAGAAATCAAGAAATAGCTTTGGCTCTAAAAAGTTGTGCTAACTTAAAGGCACCAGGATGTGATGGATACAATGCTTTTTTCTTCAAGAAAGCTTGGCAGATTATTGGGGTGGAAATTACAGAGGCAGTGCAAAAAGTATTTCAGTAGAAGAAGATGTTTCGGGCGATCAATTGTACTCACTTTCATCCCAAAGATACAAAATCCTTCGTCCATAAAAAAATATAGACCTATAGCATGTTGCACAATGCTTTATAAGCTAATCTCTAAAGTCCTTACCAATAGACTTCAACCAATCATGACTACTTTGATAGACACTAGCCAGGCAACTTTTGTATCAGGGAGGGAGGGCAATCACTGATAACATTTTATTAAGCCATGAACTGATAAGGGATATGGGAGGAAGAACATGTCTCTGAGATGTATGCTTGATATTGACATGCAAAAGCTTATGATTCTTTGGAAAGGGGCTTCCTTGAGCAAATACTTATTGCTTTGCACTTCCCAAAGGTATTTATGGAATGGATTTTGATGTGTGTTAACACTGTTTCTTATTCAATTGTGATCAATTGTCACCCAACCAATCCTTTCAATGCAAAAAAAGGATTGAGACAGGGAGATCCCCCGTCTCCTTTTTGTTTGTCTTGACAATGGAATACTTGAGTAGATCCTTAAAACTTCTCAACTCTCAGCCCCTGATCAAGTACCATCCTAGATATAGTAGGTTGAACCCGATTCAATTATGTTTTGCTGATGATTTTTTATTATTCTACAAAGGAGATGTCCAATCAATTCAGATACTCTTTGCTAAATTCCAAGAATTCTCTAAAGCTTCCGGTCTTATTGCAAATCCTTTTAAAAGCTCCCTTTATTGTGCTGGTGTGTCAAATCAGATGCAAAAAGATATCCAACAAGTCCTGGGATTCAGTATGGGTGCTCTACCTTTCAGATATTTGGGAATGCCTCTGAGCTCCAAACAAATCTTTATTGTACAATGCCAACCTATCTTAGATAAGATGCTTAGCAGAATCAAGTCTTGGACCACTAGATTTCTGTCTTATACTGGAAGAGCTCAACTTATAACGTCTGTCTTGTTCTCCATACAAGTTTTTGGTCCCAGATCTTTGTTTTGCCCAAAAAAATGGTTAAGTTAATTGAAGCAACTTGCAGAAATTTCTTATGGACTGGTGGCACTGAAATGACAAAGAAAGCTTTATTAGCTTGGGATAGAGTATGCTACCCTAAGTCAGTTGGTGGCCTAAGCACCCTTGACATCTTTACTTGGAATAAGGTAATACTAGCTAAACTCCTATGGAATATTTGCAACAAGAAAGACAAACTTTGGGTAAAATGGATTCATAGTTACTATGGAGGGAGGAGGAACTTACTAGAGGACAACCAAAGCAGGCAGCTTGGTCTACCCAAAAGATCCTCCAAGCAACAAAATATTTCAGTAGAGTAGGGTATGCTGTAACAGATATCCAAGTCATGTCTCACTTCTCCACCAAATATTTCTATAACAAGTTGAGAGGGCAGTACCGGAAGGTTTCATGGAGAAAACTAACTTGTAATAATATGGAATTACCCAGATGGGTGTTTATACTGCAACAAGCTGCGCACTAGAGACTTACTACACGTGATAGATTGCACAAATGGGGGGTATTAACAAGTCTGCTCTGCCCCTCTCTGTGAAAAGGAAAATGAGACCATTGCATATTTATTCTTTGAGTGTGATGTATTAACATATGTATGAAAGATGCTGTTGTGATGGTTGAACATCAACAGAGACCCTATGCAATGGAATGATGAACTCATATGGGCTGAGAAGTGTGCAAAAGAAAGAAAGCCAAGAGAATGTGTGTACATAATGATGTTAGCAGGAGAAGTTTACCATATCTGGAGAGAGAGAGAAACATGCGCATATTCCAGCAAAAGAGTCAACAACCAAAGATCGTGATCAAAACCATCATTCAAGAAATCCATTATAAGGCACAAAGAGAGAATAGAGTAGCAACCTGGTTAGCAAATTTTAATGAATATCCTGTGTAATGCAGTAATGACAACTATTAGGTATTGTGGCTTAGTAGCTTGAACGGACTACTGGGATGATTGCCCAGTAGCATGTTCACCCCTTGTACTTCAATTCTCACTTTTGGTATAATACAACTATTTACCAAAAAGAAAACAATAAAAAATCTCTTTCTCTTTCATTAATCTCCTCCAATCTCTAACACTATCAGTATTGTGCATAAACATTGTTCGTAACATGTTTGAAAGAAAATCTTAGTGGCCTCCCTATCACTGTCAACTAGTAAAGAGATCAAATGTGAAAAATATAGTGACCAGAGACAATCCAGCATTCCAGACTCATCAAGCTTCTGCACTGTACTACATAAAGAAATTGAGTTATCGTCAATCCAAACTTACCCTTTTCACCATAAGTGGATCCAAAATTGCCAGAATGCTTGGTCATGCACAAAGTTCATTACAGGCCAAACAACCATCTTACGGAGGTCTATTGGATCTAGGAGAAATGAGTAATATTAACAAATTAAAAGGTTAAAACAAATACTACTACGGTGAAATGCCTTGACCAATCACGAATGTAATAGAAAAATTTCAATAAATAGAGATTTACCATGTATTTTAATATATTATTGATATATCTGATACATTATTGAGATACAATTATATGTATCTAGTTTTTATTAGCATATATGATTAAGTGTGTATGTATCAAATAAATATATTGGAGATTTACGCATTATTGGAGATTTTTGCATGTATTTGTCACAATTTGTTGTGGCATGTATCCATGTTTTTTCATATGTGTTTGACCTTCTATAATTTATCTTGATATTATCATATGTATTTCTTATATTATATCTGATGATTATTTTTGTATATGTCTGATGATTATTTTCGTATGTATTTGGTTTAGATGTATATATTGTGTTTTCATTTAGATGCATTGTTAGTTATGTATATGTAGATATATGAAATGAATATCAACTTTTATGATTATTCTTTCAACTTTTATTTATCTCAGATATATTGTGTGTCACGACCCAGGGGTACCCCCTAGACGTAACATGACATACAAGAGCCTGCGAGGCCTCATATAAGCCACTTATCTTCATAACATAAGATAAACTTTGACGGGAATGAAATGGGACGATTTCGTCATTCAGTCTACTATGAACCAAGTCGAATCATATTGTTGCCGAGTACGTGACAACCCTACTATAAAGTCCATATTCAAGTCTTCCCACTTCCAAGTAGGAATGATAATATCTTGGGATAAACCTCTCGGTTTCTGATGCTCAACTTTCACTTGTTGGCAATTTGGACACTTAGCCACAAATCCCGCAATATCCTTCTTCATCCCATTCCACCAATAGACCTCCCGCAAGTCATGGTACATCTTTGGTGGCTCCCGGGTGAATGGAATATCGAGAACTATGGGCTTCTGTCACGATTTGTTCCCTTTAAGTAATCAATATTTGGAACACATAGTCGACCTTGGTATCTAAGTACCCCATCTCCCCCTTGGGAGAAAGCCTCAACGGACTTCTTAAGTACCGCTTCCTTCAATTCTACCAAAGTCGGATCTAGACATTGCTTAGCTTTCACATTACTCACAAAAGACGATTCAGAACCATTATGAACCACAACACCACCCTTGGTAGAGTCCATCAACCGAACACCCAAACGAGCCAATCTATGTACATCTCGTACCAATTCCTTCTTATCATCATCAACGTGAGCAACACTACCCATAGACAACCTACTAAGGGCATCCGTTACTACATTCGCCTTACCGGGCGTCCGTCTTCTTAGGATCTACCTCAATACCTTTACTAGAAACAATATGACCAAGGAAAGCTACAGACCTTAGCCAAAACTCACACTTGCTAAACTTTGCAAAGAGTTGTTGTTCCTTAAGGATTTGCAACAAAATCCTCAAATGATCAATATGCTCATTCTCACTCCTTAAGTAGATCAAAATATCATCAATGAACACAATCACAAACATGTCAAGGTATTGTTTAAATACCCTATTCATCAAATCCATAAATGTCGCTGGAGCATTAGTCAAGTCAAACGACATCATCAAAACCTTATAATGACCATACCAGGTTCTAAAAGCCATCTTTGGAATATCATCTTCTTTCTCCCTCAATTGGTGATAACCCGATCTAAGGTCGATCTTAGAGAAGTAACTTGCACCTTGGAGTTGGTCAAACAAATCATCTATCCTCGAAAGAGGATACTTGTTCTTAATGGTCACCTTATTCAACTGACAATAATCAATACACAATCGGAGTGAACCATCCTTTTTCTTTACAAAAAAAACTGGAGCACCCCATGGAGAGATATTCGGCCGGATGAAACCCTTATCCAAAAAATCCTCCAATTGATGTTTTAAATCTTTAAGTTCTACCAGAGCCATTCAATAAGGAGGAATAGAAATAGGTTGCGTATCTGGGAGAAGGTTAATACCAAAATCTATTTCCCTTTCGGGAGGAATATCGGGTAAATCAACAATGGGGACCGACTCAAGACTAGGGGTTTCAGAATCCATATCCCTCACCCTAACTAAATGGTATAAGCAACCCTTAGAAATCATCTTTCTAGATTTAATATAATTAAAGAACCGACCTTTCGGCATAGAATTTCCCCCCTTCCACTCTAGGACAAGCTTACTCGGGAACTGCAACTCGACTACACAAGTCCTACAGTCAATAGAAGCATAACCAATCCATCCTAAGGATGACATCTAAATCTAACATATCAAGCTCTACCAAGTCAACAAGAGTAACTCTATGGGATAAGGAGACGAGACACTTTCTATATACCCTCTCAACCAACACAGAATCACCAACAGGAGTAGAGACAGAAAAAGGTTCTAACAACACTTCCTGAAGCATATCAAATCTCATAGCCACACATGGCGTAACAAAAGACAAAGTAGCACGGGGATCAAGTAAAACATATACATCTAGTTGAAAACTTTCAGTATACCGATAACCATATCGGGAGAATCCTCTTGTTCACCTCTAGTCTGAACATCATAAAACCTGCTTTGCTTAGGAGCACTAGCATCCGAACCACTTGGACCGAATGAAGGATAGGGTTTAGCTCTATGACAATTATCTCCCTCATTCTTAGCAACCGAAGGATACTATCTTATCTTGTGATCCGTCTTACCACAGCCAAAGGAAGCATTGGAATCCGCTAGACATTTGCCTTCATGCTTTCTTCCACACTTAGTACAATGAGGCATAGAAGGCCCATTACCACCTCCTTGAGGATTTGGGTTAGACACCCTTTCATTGTTTGACCTTGGGGGAGCCTTAGAAGAACCTTGCCCAGAAAATCTTTGTCGAAACCTTGAATGACCACGTCCACCGGACCTAGAGTATGAATAGTTATCATCATCCGCTCTTTCCCTCTTTACTTCTCTAGATCTCTCTTTGAGCTTTTCCTCTTCAATTTGTTGGGCATAGACCATTAGACGAGAAATATCCATGTCGTGAACAAGCATAGCTGTACGACACTCTTTGAAAACCAATTCGGACACACCCGAAATGAACTTGCTCATCATTGCCCTAGAGTCGGCAACTATAGAAAGAGCATACTTAGACAACTGAGTAAATCTCAAGGCATATTCTTTCACACTCATATTTCCTTGTCGAAGATTAATCAACTGAAGCACTTTAGCCTCTCTCATCTCAAGGGGAAAGAACCTATCAAGAAAAGCTGACTTAAACCTTTCTCATTCCAAGGGACCCACATCTACTGATCTTGCCTCTTTCCATTCGTTGAACCAAATTTGAGCAACCCCCTTAAGTTGATAAGCGGCCAATTCCTCCTTCTCCACCGAAGTCACTCCCATGATAGCCAACACCTTATAGACCGCATCAAGAAACTCTTGAGGATCTTCCTCAACTTTAGAGCCATAAAATTTCGGGGGATTCATCCTTGTGAAGTCCCTCACTCTTGATGCCGCCGTACCCACATTTGGGTTCACGGGGTTCAACACCACCCTATTGTTTTGGGCCATCACGGCTTGTGCCAACACTTGAAAAGTCATTATAAACTCCGCATTGGTCACTTGGTCGGCCAAAGGGTCAACTGTAGCTTGAGGAGGTTGAGGAGAAGCTCCTTGGTTAAACTCTTCTCCCTCGGTCCTTTTTGCAAAATACCTTTTAGTAGTCATATCCTGTAGACCATTGGTAAGGATTAGGAGAAAGATCTTATAGAGTTAAACACTCTATCGCACGACTTAGGGAAATGAAGAAGTGAAGTTTCATAAGCATCTAATAGCTTCTCATTCATACATGTGGTGTGCTTCAAACTTATGAACAAGACTCTACTAGACGTGGTTTGAGACATCCTAGAACCATTTTAAACGTTGTGCTCTGATACCAAGTTTGTCATGACCTAGGGGTACCTCCTAGATGTAACATGGCATACAAGACCCCGAGAGGCCTCATATAAGACACTTACCTTTCATAACATAAGATGATAGAAATGAGCGGAAATTTAATTTTTTTTTACAACAATATCAAAGTCTTTTACAAACGAAGAGAAAGTATACTACATTTTGTCTCAAACCATCTAAAACATGAATACCTTGGGACACAACCCATAGAATAGTGTTCAAAACATAAAATGAAAGAACATAAGAGAAGTAATGGCCATATCCTCTAATACTATGAGAACTCTCCAAACTTCAAGTATTTCTCTACTAAGATCCTAGCCATAGGGATGAGAGTCGATATTACCGGACCCTACATTTGAATAAGAAATGTAGGCAAGAGTATGCATCAGTACAAACATGTACTAAATATGATAGCCAACATAGACATCAACATAAGCATAAAAGATAATAACACAAGTAATAGGCATAATCAATGCACATAAATCATCATAATACAAGAGGAACACTTCTTAAAGTAACCTCAACATATCCTTAGTCAAGAATTGGGTCATCCACCTCTAGTCAAGAATATCACGGAAGGCAACTCAAGCAACAACTCAAGCTTATCATTCATTATACATAATCTAGCTTATCTTTTATAAACATGGAGAATCGCCTCTTTGACTTACCACAACGGAACATTGGTAGTCTCCTCTAGTCCTTATATGGATCATGGGTACTCGCCTCTTCTCCACCTTAACATATTGATCATGGGTACTCGCCCCTTGTCCAACATTATGTGACATGGTGTTCGCCTCTTGTAATTTTATGAGGATCATGGGTACTCGCCTCTTGTCCAACTTAATAAATGGATCATGGGTACTCACATCCAATCATATCATAAGAACATAGGGAGTCACCTCTTGTTCAACTTTTAAGAATAAGGGTGATCGCCTCTTTATCCTACTTCATGGAATACGGGTAATCGCCTTATATCTGTCTCATTTGGAGGTCATGGATAGTCGCCTCTAGCCTCATCAATATCTTAGTCATTAGCATTAGATTCATTTTAGGTGAGCAATCCTTTCAACCTAGAATCATTCAATGTGAGAAAGCCTTTCACATTTACAACATACACAATTCATGTGGGAACTATCCCTTCCACAACAATTACATCAATAGTCAACAATTGACAACATGAGCTTTACTCTCAAAGCTCTATATCTGATCGTCATTCTATATGCTCAATCTCAAGCAATTCAACATCATAAGATTCAATCTCAAAGCAATCTAATCACGATTCATCATATAAACTTCCATCCTAATGTATCTTATCAATCCTAGATTGAATACATCTAAACCCACAAATTCTCCTTTCATGGCATAAAACCAATACTACATCAATTTCATCATTCTAGACATGGGTACATGTAATTTCATCCTAAAACGTGAATTACTATCAATTCAATCATAAACAATCATAACCCAATCAATTGGATCAACATTCAACAATACCCACAACATTGGAAGAAGCCCTAACTCAAATTAGGGAATTTCATCTTCTCAATTGGGGAATCATAGGGACTCTATGGATGGAAGGAATCCATGGATGAAAAACCATCATACCTTAATCACAAAGCCCACAAATTCTTGAAGAATGGAGACTTGACCTTGACCCTAGCTAGCTTCAACTTATCCTTCTTCTTCAACTTTCTAGAGAGTGAATTATTTCGGAGAGGAACCCAATTCTTTTGGTGAGTTTGAGAGAATGATTTTAATGAGTAAATTTTGGGGTCAAAAAGACTTATATAGGGGTCCTAAACATAGGCAAAACGACCTCACTTTGATTTAATTAAAACTGAAAAAGACCCAACTACCCCTCACTGAACCTGACAGCCCACGACTCATGATACCCCACTAAAGGATCGTGGTCAGGACGACGGACCGTTCTGCTTGTCCGTTATTGGTTGTCAGAAACCCATCTTTTGGGGTCCTGGACTACGGACCCTGGACCAAGGACCATAGTCTGACCGTCGGTCATTGGTCAAGCCGTGGTTCCTGGACCTCTGGACAGGGTTGGGTGCCCAATCCACGGACCAGGTGCCCGGTCCGTGGTTCTATCAACGGGCAGTGGTTGGCCTCCGTGGCTGGCACCTGCAACTTCCCAAAATCTGTCTCTTTTTCGGATGCGGGGTGTTACATTCTGTTTATTTTGAATTACATTGTTATTTAAATTTTGATAGAAACATAAAATGTATATTGTTTTAGTCAGTTTCTTACAAAAAGAAGGAAATGATTTTGCGATTTTTGAATTTTTTTAGGAAGTTGTTATGCTACAGATTTCAAATGATAAGGAATGATTTACTCTATTAATTGAACAATTCTGTTGTGCTACATAAATAGACACACATTTGTAATGTATCTAGCTATTGATATATCTCGGATACGTGTATTTGAAAGCGGTAACTCGAAAAATAAATGGAAGAAATTATTTTTTTAATACGTTTTGTTAGAGTAGATAAATACTCAAAAGCTATTAAATGAGTGATTTCCTCCTTAAATTAAGCATTTTAGTTACATTCCTTAATTAAACATGTATCATATTTTATCAACTATGCAGATACATGTATTTGTCGAGTTAAGATATATGTATCCAACCTATGAAATGTGGTATAAAAAGTAATATTTGAAATTATCGTGAATACTAGTAATTAGAACATAAACTAGTGGAATTTATGTTGTTTACCCTTTTTATTTTTTTGGTTTCCCATCTGGTGTCCGGTACCCACCCACATTCGAGCCCGACTAAATCCAGATTTGCGCCGGGAAGTAGTCCCACACCGGAGGAGGGGGGGGGGGGGAGGTAAAGCGCTCCCTAAAAAAAGCGACTCCGTACCCAAGGGGAATTGAACCCGAGACCTCTTGATTAAGGATGAAGGAGTACATACCACTCCACCACAACCCTTGTTGGTATGTTGTTTACCCTTAAAAGAGAGTATTGATCAGTTTTTCATGTACCTTCTTAGCAAATAGTAACGTCAAAACTATCAAGTAAATAGTTAAAATTTTGGACCCCAATTAGGTAATAACACAAAAAATAATTATTAGAAAAAGGAGAAAACATGTTAGTAGAAAAAAATCAAAACCAGCAAGAGAGCATGTTCAATAAAAAAGAATTGAAAATATAATAATAACAATTAAAAGAATGTATAGATCGGATTTTGAAAATATAATAATAACAATTAAAAGAATGTATAGATCGGATTTTCTTTTTCCTTCTTATTAAATACCATGTTTGAATTATCAAGTGTATAGTCAAAAGTTATTTTTCGTATTCGTCACTGCCTCCTCAATTGGATAAAAACTTGTTTAGTTCTTTATTGTAATATGCATGTCTCCTTTTTTCTCTTGTGACCAAATAAAAATTTATGATTATATACTTGAAAAAAATATAAAAACAATGGAGGTTATAAAGAGGACGAGTAACGAAGATGAAAATATGTGAGTCTAAAGCAAAAGAATAATAAATATTATTAGAATAAAAGTTATATAAAAAAATGAAGTAACGTGAATTATGAAAATGACTTTCTAAATATAATAATTAAAAAATATAATATTTTTAAGTAGACTTTTGTGTTATTATTATATAGTGAAATAGAGATACAAATATCAAAATAATAATAATAATAAATTCAATTAGAGGTTGTAGAAGAAAGGTGTCACATCCCCTTGTCTATGCTTAACTTTATATTATATATAGATTTTAATATGCTTTCTTCGTTATGTAAAACTTCTTTTATTTAAATAATAGTTATTGGTCTTTATTTGCATTTTAATATTAAAGTGCATGATATATTAATGGGTATAAAGTGAAGAAAGTATTTTTTTTTAGATTTTTTTTTTTTGTAACTCATATAATTATTATGACCTGTTCTCCTTATTATCTACCGCTAATTAACCCACTACACCTCAAATTATTATATACTTTAATTTCTTCATATCTATGTGTGGAGGAAATTCTACACCTATGCAAATGATACTCTCTTTCTTGTATTGTGCAGATGAGAAATATCATGTTGTAAATAAAAAGAACAATGCATTGTGTTTATGTTTTGGCGTTAGTGTAGTTTAAGAATAATTTTATTAAATTTTCAATTTATTCACTATAAAATAGAGTAAAATGAATGTATTCTTATTGATGGAGCTTTGAAACTTCATCTAGTTCGAAATTATATAAGTCATATGACGTTGTCAGGATGTTGTATGTCACGACTCAAAAATGGATGTGATGACACTTGTCTGTTTCCATCAAGACAAGTAAACCTCAACCCAACGAAACGAAATAAAGTGGAAAGATAAAGCAAGAACAAGATAAAAGTGGAAAACTTATTCATTCTATTAATACCCCAATATTTTATTATGACATGTACAAGCCTCTAATACATAAAGTGCGGAAATGAAATAATTACAAAGTCTCAATGTCTTTGTTTCTCAAATAAAACAAAGCATAACATAAAGAAAAAGAGGGCCCGCTGGGATGATAAGAAGCTACGTCTCAATAGTCCTTTGAAAAGCCTCGGAAAGTAGGAGAAGAAGAACTATCACACAGTACCAGGTTTGGAACTTACACAAGTGTAGAAGCAAGAAAGTACCAACTAACATCAATCAACCTAATAAAAGACAAACTAGCAAGAAATTGAATACTCATTTCATCCCTAATCGAACCTCCTCAAACTAAAACCAGCATCAAAATCAGCACAACCTAAACATTTTAACAATACATAGATCACAAGGCTTAACCACACAATTCAATAGTCACATATCAACATCCAACACGTATCAAATTAGTCAATGTCAAGTGACAAGTACATCAATCACAAACAACAACTCGATCAATCACAAGTATTAAAAGCATTAAATCAAATAATGAACTCTTGCCGGAACCATTTCCATTAGGCACAATTGTCACTAGCCAGAACCATTTGTCATCGGCTTTATATCACATCATTAGCAGAAACCATTTTCTTTTGGATTTATATCACATCATTAGTTGGAACCATTTCCTTTCGTCTTTATATCATTACACTATCTGTCACGACCCAAGCCTAGGGTCTAGACGTGACATGGCGAATGAGGAACCCGAAGGAACCCCAAACAAGCCTCTCAAACTTGTCATCACACTTCATCGGTCGCGGAAGTACATTCAACATTAATTAACGGGAAATAGGGACTAAGG
>JAJOOR010031313.1:0-21891 GCA_036250505.1 Solanum acaule | reverse complement strand
TCCCTAAGGGTTGCTTGAGGAAATGAGTTAAGATAAAGAGGAAGGTAATGTATTGTATGCATTGAACGTGCCTAAAATGTTATAAGTGGCTCTATGTGCTATTATGAATGGTTTCCATGTGTATGATGGTGTATGTGGTTTATGTTGTGCCTAATGTACTAAATGTACTTGAAGTTTCTCTAAAAAGGCATGATGCATGGTTTCCAACTGAATGTCCTTTTAAGAGCATATTTTGCATGGTTATCATACTTAGTGCATTCTTGTACTAACACCATTCTTCTTCATCTTTTTACACCAAGTGTAGGTGATGGTGACTAAAGGGTCTTTCCTAGAAGTGATGAACTTGGCTTACTATTCCCAAGTTCGGGTGTGTCCTTAAAAATTCAAGGAGCTTTATGTTAAAGAGTTTCCTTAAGTTCTTTGTACTAGATAGTAGTTTCTTTTGTATTTTAAGGGTTGTGTCCCTCTTGTGTTGTAGTCATGTTTTAAGATGGCTACCTTGAGACGTAGTACTCCAATCTTTGTATTAAAGGTTTAATGAGGTGACTTTTATGTCTTGTGTTATATTATGAAAAAGTTTTAAATTTTCCGCTATTTTTTTATGATAAATGCTATGACGAATGCTAAGGGCTTGTATAAGACCTCCGAGAGGTCAAATACACCGGTAATGACTAGGGGGTGCTCTCGGGTCGTTTCACAAATTCATTCTTATGTACTAGATGCCCATTGAGATGATCTTAGAATTTCCGCTTTGTTTACAAAACATTGATACATTGAAATTGTGTTTTAAATATCTTTGTCTATTTCATATGTTATGATTGCGAAGTGGCTTGTATTGTGCCTCTCAGGGTCTTATATGACATGTTACGCCTAGGGGCCACCTTGGGTCGTGACGAATTTGGTAATCTTTGCACAGGGTTTAGAAAGGTCTTAGGATGTCTCTTGTTGAGTAGAGTCTTGTCCATGAGTGTGAAGCGCACAACACTTATGAATGAGAGGCTATAAGATGTTTAGGAAACTCCACTTCTTTCATTACTCTAAAGTCATGCAATATAGTTTAAATTTATAAGGTCTTTCTCTCCTAATCCTTATCTGATGCTCTACAGGAAATGGCTACTCGAAGAGCTTATGCTAGAAGTAATGTGAGGAATAATACGGAACAAGAAGCTCCTCCTTAAGCTCCTCAAGTTCTGATCAATCCTTTGGTCGAGCAAGTGACTAATGCGGAGTTTAGGGCTGCTTTTCAAGTGTAGGCCCAAGCCATTAGGGAGGTTGCGGTTCCCACGAACAAAATTGTGGGTACGACGACATCTAGAGTGAGGGACTTCACTAGGATGAATACTCCGGAGTTTCATGGTTCTAAGGTTGAGGAATATCCTCAAGAGTTTATTGATGAGGTTTACAAGGTGTTGATGATTATGGGAGTGACGCCAGTGGAAAAGTTGGAGTTGGCCGCTTATTAACTTAAGAGTGTTGCTCAAATTTTGTTTAACAAACGGAATGAAGGGAGACCGAAAGATGCGGGTCCTCTAGATTGGGAAAAGTTCAAAGTTGTTTTCCCTGATAGGTTTTTTTGCCCTTGAGATGAGGGAAGCAAATGTGCTTGAATTCATTAACCTTCATTAAGAAAGTATGAGTGTGAAGGAATATGCTTTGAAGTTCACATAATTTTCTCGATATGCTCCAACTATAATTGCCTACCCTAGGGCAAGGATGAGTAAGTTTGTCTAGAGTGTGTCTGAAATGGTAGTTAAGGATTGTCACACCATGCTTGTTAATGATAGATATATCATCTCATGGTTCATGTTCAACAAATTGAAGAGGAGAAACTTAAGGAAACGTCTAGCGGGACAAAGAGGGCTAAAAATGGTGATGGTAATTTCTCCCATACAAGGTTCGATGGGCATGGTCGTCCTAAGTTTTGAAAAATGGTTTCCGGTGAAGGTTCCACCAATGCTCCTTCTAGGTTCAACAAAGAGAGGGTGTCTAACCCTAAGCCTCAAGGAGGAAATGGTAGTTGGTCCTTATTGCCTACTTGTGTTAAATGTGGAAGGAAGCACGAGGGTAAGTTCCTAGCGGGTTCCAATGCTTGTTTTGGTTGTGGTATGATGAAACACAAGATAAGAGATGTCCTTCAATTGCTAAAAATTAAGGATATAATCGCCAAAGGGATCAACCTAATCCTTCATCCGGTCCAAGTGGTTTGGATCCCAAAGCTCTAAAGCAAAACATATATTATCCACTTCAGGCTCATCATGAGCGAGGGGGTTTTTCCAATATGGTTACCGGTAAGTTGAAAGTCTTTCAACTTTATGTATATGCTTTACTTGACCCCGGTGGTACCTTTTCTTTTGTGCACCGTATGTGGCTATGAAGTTTGATATTCTTTCGGATGTGTTGTTAGATCACTTTTATGTCTATAATCCTGTTAGTGATTCTAATGTCGCTAAGAGGGTCTATAGAAAGTGTCTTGTCTCTTTGTCCCATAGAGTTACTCTTGTTGATTTGGTAGATCTTGATATGTTAGATTTTGATGTTATTCTTGGTATAGATTGGTTGTACTCATGTTATGCTTCTATTGATTGTAGATCTCGTGTAGTCAAGTTTCAATTCCCGAATGAGCCTGTACTAGAGTGGAAAAGGGGAAATTATATCCCTAAGGGTCAGTTTGTATCTTGTCTTAAAGCTAGAAAGATGATTGCTAAGGGTTGCATCTACCATCTAGTTAGGGTGGGGGATGTAGATTCTGAAACTCCTACTCTTGAGTCGGTCCCCATAGCTAAAGAGTTTCTGAAATTATTCCCAAAAGATTTACCCAATATTCCTCCCGAAAGGGAAATCGACTTCGGTATTTACCTTCTCCCAAATAAGCAACCTGTCTCTATTACTGCTTATCGAATGGGTCTGACAGAACTAAAGGAGTTGAATGAACAATTTAAAGATTTGTTGGATAAGGTTTTCATCCTGACCGAGCATCTCTCCATGGGGTTCTCCAATTTTGTTTATTAGAAAGAAATATGGTTCTCTCCGTATGTCGATCGACTATCGACGATTGAATAAGGTTATCGTTAAGAATAATTATCCTCTCCAAAGGATAGATGATTTTTTCGACCAACTTCAAGGGGCAAATTACTTTTCCAAGATTCACCTTCGGTCGAGTTATCACCAATTAAGGATGAAGGAAGATAACATTCTGAAGATGGCTTTCCGAACTTGATATGGTCAATATGAATTTTTGGTAATATCATTTGGCTTGACTAATGCTCTAGCGACATTTATGGATTTGATGAATAGGGTGTTTAGATAGTACCTTAACATGTTTGTGATTGTGTTCATTTATGATATATTGATTTATTCGAGAAGTGAGGATGATCACATCAATCATTTGAGGATGTATTACAAGTTCTCAAGGATCAACAACTCTTTGCTAAGTTCAATAAATGCGAGTTTTGGCTAAGGTTCGTAGCTTTTCTTAGTCATATTATTTCAAGTAAGGGTATTGACGTAGATCCTAAGAAGATGGAGGCGGTTAAGAGTTGGCCTAGAACTATATCCCTTTCGGACATTAGAAGCTTTTTTGGTTTTGTTGGTTACTACAGAAGGTTTGTTGAGCGGTTTTCGTCAATTGCCTCTCCATTGACAACATTGCTTCAAAAGAAGGCTAAGTTCATATGGTCCGAAGATTGTGAAAAAAGTTTTCAGGAATTGAATGACAGACTTACTTCCTCTCTGGTGTTTACTTTACCGGAAGGGACCGATGTATTTGTTTTTTTATTTTGATGCCTCGAGAATTGGGCTAGGATGTGTGCTTATGCAATGGGAAAGTTATTGCCTATGCATCACGGCAACTTAAGATTCATGAAAAGAATTATGTTGCCCATGACCTTGAACTAGCGGCAGTTGTTTTCACCTTAAAGATGTGGAGGGACAATTTGTATAGTGTCCATGTAGATGTGTTTACCGACCACAAGATATTGCAATATGTGTTTAATCAGAAGAATCTAAATCTTCGCCAAATAAGGTGCCTTGAGTTATTGAAAGATCATGAAATGAGTGTTCTTTATCACCTCGGTAAGGTGAATATAGTGGCAGATTCTCTTAGTCTATTATCATTGGGGAGTGTTGCTCACATTGAGGATGATAAGAAGGAGTTAGTTCGAGATGCACATAGGTTGGTCCAGTTGGGTGTTCAGTTAATGGACTCTACCAAGGGTGGTGTTATGGTTCAAAATAGTTCACAATAATCTTTTGTGGCGGATGTGAAAGCCAAGCAAGGTCTTGATCCAACTTTGGTTGAATTAAAAGAAGTAGTGCTTAAGAAGTCTGTCGAGGCTTTCTCCCAAAGAGAGAGATGGGGTACTTAGATATCAAAGTCATTTGTGTGTTCCTAATGTTAATGACTTGAGGGAGTAGATCTTGTCAGAAGCCCATAGATCTCGATATTCCATTCACCAGGGAGCCACCACGATGTACCGTGATTTCCGGGAGACCTAAGGGTGGAATAGGATGAAGAAGGATATTGCGGAATTTGTGGCTAATTGTCCTAATTATCAACAAGTGATAGTGGAGCATCAAAAATCGGGAGGGTTATCCCAAGACATTAGCATTCCTACTTGGAAGTGGGAAGATTTGAATATGGACTTTATTGTTGGTTTGCCTCGCACCCGGCGACAACAGGACTCTATTTGGGTTATTGTAGATCATATGACGCAATCGCTCATTTCATTCCCTTAAGGTTTCTTATTCAGCGGAAGACCACTTGAGTGAGATGGTAAAGTTTCATGGAGTGTCTTTATCCATTATCTCAGATCATGGTACTCAATTCACTTCTCATTTTTGGAAATCCTTCCAAAGGGATCTTGGTACTCATGTTACGCTTAGTACGCAACTTCATCTACAAACCGATGGGCAAGTGGAGCATACTATCCAAATCTTGGAAAATATGTTGAGAGCTTGTGTGATTGATTTCAAAGGTAATTGGGATGACCATTTTCCATTGATCGAGTTTGCATATAACAATAGTTATCACTCAAGTATTAGTATGGCTCAATTTGAGGCCTTGTATGGTAGGAGGTGTATATCTCATATAGGTTGGTTTGAGGTGGGTGAAGGTACCCTAATAGGTCATGAGTTGGTACATGAAGTTATGGAAACAATTCTCTTATTAGAGAGAGGTTGAAAACGACTCAAAGTCGACAAAAGTCATATGTAGATTTTAGAAGAAGAGATCTTGAATTTGATGTTAATGATTGGGTCTATTTAAGAATTTGACCCTGAAAGAGTGTATTGACGTTTGGTAAGAAAGGGAAGCTGAGTCCCCGATAAGTATGCCTATATCAGATTTTGAGGCATATTGGTAAGGTTGCTTAGGAACTAGAATTGCCTAATGAGTTAGCATTGGTGCATCATGATTTCCACGTGTCCATGTTGAAGAAATAGGTTTGTGATCCGACATCTATAGTTCCCTTTGAAGGTTTGGGAGTTTATGAGAATCTCTCTTATGAAGAAGTTTCGGTTGAGATTTTAGACCTGCAAGTCAAGAAGTTGAGGAACAAGGAAGTTTTTTCTGTGAAGGTTTTGTGGATGAATCAGTTAGTTGAGGGTGCTACTTGGGATGCCGAGGTCGATACAATTTCCTGTTATCCTCATATCTTTCCTTATACCCCTACTCTAGCTAGAGGTATTGATGTTCCTCATGGTTTATTCTTTGGAGTCATGTGTCTTAGATATTCCCAAGATTTCTCAATTTAGGCATATTGATGAAAAAGCTTATGTTTTGAGAAAAATGAGTCAACTTGATTGATTTCTAAATGTTTATGTGCATTTGAGTATGAGTTGCATATAGACTTCATGATATGATGTTTTGAACATGCTTTCCCTTAGAGTTGATGTTTGCTCCTCGAATATGTGTATTTATGTAATTGCATGCTTGTTGGGCTGCTAGATATGAGTTCTTTTCTTTCATGAGAAGTCTAGAATCCCATTCGAGGAGGAATGTTCTGAAGGGGGAGATAATGTAATACCTCAAAATTTAGAAGTCTAGAAAAGGGAGTCAAATGGGAGGTCACCAACCTATGATTGAGCCATGGCACTCTTCATGGAGCCCAGACGGGCCGTGAAGGGCACCATGGCTCATGTTGGTGCTCGTGGCTGCCTTCTAGTGTTTGGCCAAGAGGGTCTCCCCTTCCACGAACTCTTAGGCGGTTCATGGTGAGCCTCACGACCCGTACTCATTGTCGTGAAAGGGAGGCAGAACCTATCTCTACGCTAGCCTCCTCCCACGAACCTCTATACAGCTCGTGAAGGGCTAGAAGGCCCGTGAAGGTGGGCGTGTGGAAGGGCAGGACTTGCCTAGACACTGTTATAGGGACCACGATTGACAAAATGGCTCGTGGACCCATAGACGATTCATGAAGCCCTCCATCTAGGGGATCGTGTCAGCTATAAGTTAGGGTCAGTTGGGTCTATTCCTAATTATTTTATCTTGATACTACATCATTTTTCCCTTACCTAGAACCCCTATATAACTGATTTTAACCCCAAAATTAACAAATTCAAGTCATTCTCTCAAATTTACAACAGAAAAGAAGTTCTCCTCTCAAAATATTTCTCTTTCTAGAAAAGCTTGAAGAAGAAGGGTTCAACCTAGGGTTCCAAGTCAAGTCTCCAATTCTTCCATTGAAGTAAAGCAATTGGTTTTGAGTATGATAGTTTTCATCCATGGAAGCCTTTCTTTCATGGAGTTCCCAACTATACCAATTTTCAAAGTTTGAATTCCCCAATTGAGTTAGGGTTTCCTTCTATGTTATGAGTAATGTGAGGCCAAAATACATATTTTTAATCATTATATGCCTCACATTTATTATTTATATTTGTCCTTTTTGAGCATGAATTTTATGAATTGTGCTAAATGATATATATTATTTGTAGGATTAAATTGGTGGAAAAATGAAGAAGTTTGGAGCTAAAACGAACTAAAGATGAAAGGTTGAAGAAGGAAATCAAGCAGACAACTTAATGGATTAAAGTGAATAAAATAATATATTTATAAATATAAGAAAAAGCGGTTGATCAAATATCAAAACTCCCAAGTTGTACACGTGGCAGACATTAAGAGACCATCACTTATTATGGAAGGCAGCGCAACAAATAAATTCCAGAAAACGCGGATAACTTCACAAAAAATAAAAGGGAATCCAATTCATTTTGGTTTTGGATTCCCAATTTAATTTGGACTCAATTATTTTATTTAGGGTTTTCTATATCTATAAATAGTCCATAGAAATAATTATTTTGAGTAGAGAGAAATTATAGGAGATACTTTTGAGGGTTCTTTTCTTCTTCTCATTTTGGGTTAGATTTTATTACTTTAGTTCTATTTTGTGAATTGGGATTTTATTTGTTGCAAACCTAGCCATTCTTGATTTCCTAAGTTGGTTTTGAAGATTTTGGTATTGAAATTCAAGTTGAAATTCCGGGTTTGTTATTCTCAATTACGTAAGTTCATAATTCTTTCATCTAAAACCATGAACTGTGTTCATATGATTATGGGTAACTAAACTCCATAACTAGAGTTGTGGGAACCATGAGCGATTAATAAAATATGAATAGTAAATAAGCAATTCTTGAATAGTGTTTTGCATGCATTGATAATTCTTTCGTTTAAAAGTCTTTTTAACGGTGCACAACGTTAGAACTTGCCTTGTTGCTACTTGCCGAACCAAGGAGGTAATAAACAAGAAAAGAATTATCAACATAGATTTAGTGTGATACTATCTAATAGTCTAGTGTCGATCGGTGCGAAGAAATAACTAAGCCAAACATCGATGTGATGTCTAATATGAGGTAAAGGTAAGGGTTAGTAAATTATACACACGTAGCCGGACCAAGGTGCGGGGTGAAATTCTCTAGATGCCGGACCAAGAATTTAGAGATACTTAGCTTATCACTTTGCATGTAGTACACTAGGAAAGGATTTATATTACTAGGATTACTATGTTATGAGCTTGTGGGGAACACGTATACCCTAGTTAATTCTCTCATCATGATAACAACCAAAATTGACTTTTTTTTACTGATAACTTACTGAATTCTTACAATTTGTTTCACAAATTCCCCCCTTTAATTACTTGTTTCTGGATGTAATTTGACTAAACAAATATAATTGTTGGTTAAAGTGAAGTCTAAACCATTTTCCTCGTGGGATTAACCCCAACCTACAAGTTGGATTCTTTACTTGATAACGATCGCTTATCTTCTTTAGGGAGGTGTAATTTGAGCGTATCAATGGCTTCCTTTAATTATTGATCTAATTGATTGAATTATGATCTATTATGCATGAATTGAGTTAATTTCATGTTTTTATGATGATTCCCCATGAACCCATGTAATCCTCATGTTTCCAAAGTTATGATTACATAATGTGGGTTTTGGATTATGAAAGAGAAGTTTATGAAATCAAGCATGTTCTCATGAAATCTATGTAGATGTTTTAAGGATGCTTTGAGACTGAAGTATCAATAATTTTGCTATTGTTGTGTTGTTCGAAGGATTTCTCATATACACATGTAAGCATGAACTGTGAAAGTTTTCTCACATGATATGGGTTCTTAGGGTATAAAGTCTTTCTCAACTAAAATGAACCAACGTTAAAAAGCTATTCTAATGATGAGGCAAGAGGCGATTACCCACGCTCTCTATTAGAAAGACAAGAGGCGATTACACATGTCACATGATGTAAAGACAAGAGGCGAGTACCCATGTTCCTTTAAGATCTAAGATGAATATGAAAAAGAACTATTCCGTGGAAGTTAAGCTTAGAACCGAGTGAACAAGTGGCGATAACCCATGTCTTATTAATTATGTGACAACATATGATTGTCTAGAGAGACATTAGCTACTGGATTCACTTATGCTAGAAGTTAATAGTCCTTACAGTGGCAAGTAAGACAACTCTTATATGATGAACGAAGGTTACTTCAAGGAAGTATCTCATGCATGTTTAAGATTATAACTATGTGCATTGACCTTGTTTTATGACTCATGTTTTCTAACTCTCTTATCTCATGTTTTAGCTTGGTCAATGCATTTCATGAATATATCTCTTTTAAGTATGTTTCCAAACGTTTTATGCATGGATATCATACTTGGTACATATTTTGTACTAACCCATACTCTTCCCTAAATTTCCCCAAATGTAAGGTCCAACAGTCAGGGCTCCCAATTTCGTGGCTAGAGTTCATTGGCGAGATCCCAAGCTTTGGTGAATCCTCATGCTTCGAGGACTGGATCTTCATTGTCATTAGTTCTTACTTATTTTCAATTTTGAATATGATGTACGGGCTAGGCCCAAATTCATTCTTATGTACTAAATGGCTATTGAGATGATGTTAGAATTTTTACTTTGCTTATAAAACTTTGATACATTAAAATTGTGTTTTAAATCTCTTTCTTTATTTCTTATGTTATGAATGCTAAGTGGCTTGTATGAGGCCTCTCGGGGTCTTATAAGCCATGTTATGCGTAGGGGCCACCTTGGGTCGTGCCAATAAGATACAACTTGTGCGTGATACAAAAGCAATAAAGGATGACTCTCAGAAAGAGGATTTATTGAGATGGGTAGCTGGATACATTACAGAGCAGTGGGTTGATACAGACTAGGTACGTAGTCCTGACCATATCAAAAAGGTTTCGCTAAACTTTGCTGCAAAATTTTTGTGGTCGATTGTCCAGTCTCGCCTATCCCCCACAATAGAAGATAATAATTTGACTCATGATCGGAAAGTGTTGGTTTCATGTCTCATGGCTGGTTATGAGATAAATTTTGCTTGGGTGCTTATCGCGGAGATACAAGAGTGAACATTCCAGGTTGCACGACTCTCCCTTTTCTTGGGTTGATAATCCTCTTATGTTGAGAGTGTAATGTGACACTACTAGGGTATTGACCTACTGCTTCCACAAATTCGGACACTGGATGTCAGGGTTATTCAGAACTTGGCAAGCCAAGGTTCACCATTACACAACTCACAATTCAGTATGCCACACCGGCCAACTAGTGAGTATCCCAGAGAAGGTGAGGTTCACGCAGGAGGGACTACAACTACTAAGCTCGTCGAGGTGACACATATATCCACATTTGCGCTGGCTGATAGCACACCAAGTTCTCCCACTGTATTGAGTTTATTTACTGTTCCCATAGTGAGACTTCAGCACCTAGAGACTTAGATACCCAGTTTCTACAACATTTTTTACCTTCGAAGTGAATTGTATTTGAGGAGTTTGAGACAAGGATAAAAGTTGTTATTGTGCAGCAGATGCAGGCCACACAACAGAGGATAGATGCCTTAAAGTTATGGATGCTAGTCTTACTTTAAACTACACTGAGTGCAGATTTTGGGGGGTTCCAGACTGAGATGGCCACACTCCGGGTTGACGTTGATGCATTGGCAGCTTCAACTGCCTCTGCACCATATCCTTCACCAACAGAGGCTGGAGATGAGGTTCTTGCTGCTTTGTTTGGAGATGTTGATACCTCTCGTGCTCTTAGGAAGCGCACACTGAACATTCTCTAGTGTATGAGGAGTTGGGGCAAGAAAGAGCCTGACAGTTAGTAGCCAGAGCATCAAGTTTGAGAGGAACCACTGATGGTGCTTCTCAGATTGTTTCAGAGGACGTTACTTATGGCGTCCCACAGGTTAAGGGTTCCCATCAGCAGCCCCACATGCCTCTACCTCGTTCTTCGACGCTTAAGCACCAGATCTTTGTCTTCACCTTCAAATATTTATTTTTTATGCATTGGGGATATTGAACATTATTTTCTATGGGGTGGGGGTGAATCTCTTAAGAGTGTAAAGGGTGAACTCTAAATAACACTAAATACTTAGACAATACCTTGGGGTTCTCTTGCCTATGTTATTTTTCCCCAAGGAATATTTATTTTATCTTGAACCGGCATGTTTAGGATGTTGATCATAAAAGTAGGGTAGATGCCAAAACATGATGACAATAATGAAATTGATACCCCTCCAAATTTTGTATTTGTAATATATTTGTATGATTGATAAGTCATATGTGTAGGATATATGCATGACATGATATGAATTTATTAGATAACATGACTTAAGCATAAGCATGAACAAGATACACTAATAATTTGATAATGAAACGATGTTCCATGTGTGTGTGAGGTTAATTGCTCATTCATACAGTATATGCCAATCTAGAACTTGCATGTTAGTCTTGTTAGGATTGTTTAACCGTTATTTAGGAAAGGATTATAGGCCATTTTTTAAATTGAGTCCACTAAAGCTTAAAAACAACCAACCAAATGAAAATGCTCCCTTCGATCCAAATTTTTGAGTATAAATTAGACTATTATTTCAATTTACCCAATTCACCTTCCCCATGATAATTTTTAACCTTTGTTTTGGCCATGTTCCCTAATTGGACATTATACACCTCAACTCAGGATAATAGCCTAAATTGAAGGAGGCTACTATAGAGGAAAATAACGAAAGAAAGGTGTATGAAAAGAGTTGTGTATTGAGAAAAGAGACAACAATTAAAATGGCGTGGGAGAATTAAAAAAAATTAGAAAGATTAAAGAGTGAAAAGCTGAAGAAAAAGTTGAAACGAAAAAGAAAAGTAAGTCAAAATCACACCCGATCTCTAATGAATAATGAAGAGAAAAGAAATATTAAGGTGATACCCGGATTGGTTGTAAAAGAGGAAAATAGCCAATGTAATGTCAAGGAGGCAAAAAGTGAATTAAAATCCAAATATACCACACCTGACCTTGAGCCTACGTTGCAAGCTAAGAAAGTCCTATAGTTATCCTAATTTAATACCTTGAGAAACTTAAGTATTGAAAATAAGGGCAAGATTGTGTTATTGTGCATGTACTGTAATGAATTCAATTATGAGAGTGAGTGTCTACTGCGTCTTTGAAATTGAACTATAAATCAATATTTGTGTGAACAAAAAAATTTCTTTGTGGTAAGGGCACAAGTTACATTGTCGAAGAGTGGGTATTTTGGCAATTGTTATATGTGCATGTGACTGTGTCTATTGGTTTGTCTATGTCAAAAATTATTTGCATGTGTTGGCTTGTTGTTGAACTTAATGATTGCACTATACTGAAAACTGAAAAATTGAGGGTTGATTGTTTTGAAAAATTACATGTGATTGGTTGAATTTTTTGGTTTACTTTTGCATTGTGTGTCGCTTGAGGACGAACAATGATTTGCAGTTGAGGGTGTTGATGTACCACAGATTTATGATACTTATAATGTTTTAAACTTGGAGTTTAGCATGTGTCTTAAATCTTTGTTAGTAGATTGGCTGATATTTTATCAATCTTTGTTGAAAAGTAGGTTGTGACAGTATGAGGATGGAGTTCTACTGAAGCAGCAGGGTTATGATGACGTACGAGTATACCTATGAGTCGTAGATCATACTACAAGCCATATGATTGACTCGTGGATGAAGGCTGAAGAAGAAGCTTTATATTTGGCTAAGTATGGGAAGACAAAAGCATACTACGGGCTATAGGATGACCTACAAAGCGTAGTTCTGAGTCGTAGAAAGAGGCAAAAATAATGAGCTCCAATCTATGAACAATAGATTTCCAGGACGGAACGTACAAAGGTCTATAGGTCATAGATCATGTGCGTAGGAAGTTTATAGATGTCCTTTGAAGAAGCTACCTTCTACGGGTGTGGTCTACAAGTCATAGATCATGAACCGTAGAGTTGACTGTCGAAGACCCTTTTCCTGTGTTTCCTTTTTCGACTTAATTTAGAATTAGATGGTTATAAAGAGTCATTTTTATATATATTTTAGAGGGAGACAATTTGATACTTCGTTTTTGGCTGATAATTTTTGTGAACACTTTGTCCATTTAATTCTTGAAGTATCACTTTATAAAATCGCTTTTGTTCGCCAGTTCAAGATTTTGGATTTCATCTACTCTCATTGTAAGTTCATGATTTATTTTAGAGGAAAGATATAAAGTGACACATGAAGTTTTCCCAAATTTTCAAAAAGACACCTAAACTATGCGGGCATTCCATTAACCCTTAAACAATTTTGAATTTATATTATTACATCATTTTTTGGTCAATCTCATATTTTTAAAGGCAAGTGTTATCACACACCAATCATTACGTGACACATGTTAATTAATTTAGAATACAAGTTTTTTTCATTTTAAGTTTTTCTTTATCACTCTCTCTCTCTCTCTCTCTCTCTCTCTCTGTCTCTCTGTCTTACTTTTTGACTTATTTTAGTTTTATTACTTCTATTTTAATTTCATCTTACATTTCACCTCACCTTAATCCCACCCCACTTTCAAGCTAACCTCCTTCCTTTATTTTCTTCTTTTTTCTTCTTCTTTACCTTTCACTCTCATCTTTCCCCACCCACATCAAGCTTTGTTCCTCCCCATCTTCTTTTTTTTCTTCTTCTTCTTCAGTCAATTTCCACTCTTCCAATGATTTTTTCTTTAAAAAGTTATATTATTTTCTAAAAGTTGTTGAGTTAGTATTAACAAAACTAAATATTTTTTTAAGAAAATTCTAAATTTTGAAAGTATCATCAATTAATTTATCTTCTTTTCATATAAATTAAAAATTAGAAATAATAGTTTTGAAAGAATCAATAAATTCCTCAAAAATTGTAAGAGCTTGATTGAAATTCGGATAAAAATTCAAAATGATACATCCCAATCATCTTGAAATCTAATGAGTTTTTCAAATTGTACAAAAAATGTAAAAAAAGTTTAGAAAAATGTTTTAAATTGAAGAGATTTAAACTAATAATAGTAAACAAAATGGGTTGAATTGTGGTAAAAATGGTGATATTGAAAGTGAGGAGTTTTAATAGAGATGAGAATGAATTTTTGAAGAATAAAGAAGGCTGAAATGGGAAAATAATAAAGAAAAAAGATAGAATAATAAGAAAAAGAAGAAATTATATTATACAACAAAATACCTATAAAAATAACGTTACATTCATTATTTTAAGTTGGTCACATTCTTTAAAGAGAGTGCATATACTCTCTATGTCAGGTAGACAAAAAATGATGTAATAATATCTATTCCAGATTGTTTAGGGGAGCTAATAGGATGTCCACATAGTTACGGTATCTTTTTGAAAATTCGGGACAACTTCAAGTATCACTTGATGTCTTTTCTCTTTATTTTAACAAATTTATTATGAATTGTGATCACCCAAGTATGAGTAGATAAATCCACAACTAGGGTTGTGGGAACCATGAGTGATCAATAACATAGACCTAATATTTATGTAATTTTTGAATAGTTTTCATGTATTTATTTTTTATCTCTTTGCTTTACTAGAGTTTTAATGGTGTGCAACGTTAGACCCCATCTAGTGGGATTTCACTGGGTTGTTGTTGTTGTTGTTGTTGTAACGTTAGAACCCGCCTTAATCCTACTTTCTTGACAAAGGAAGTAACGAATGGGAAAAAAGATTAAACAACCGAGATTTGGCGTGATAATTCGCCTTCTAATAGCCTGAACCTAGAGTGTGAAGGCTAATATTGGGTCAAGGGTAAGGGTTAGTAAAACACACACCCGTAGACCGACTAAATTGTGTGGTGAAATTTCCTATATGAATGACCAATCACTTAGGAGATACCTAACTTACCTACTTTGCATGTTAAACACTATATATGGTTCATATTATAAGGTTAACTATGTTAAGAACTTGTGGGGAACACATACACCCTAGTTTCATCTTCTATTGATTTTACAAAACATTTTATCATGTTTACTTGGTTATTTGTTACCGAATTCAATCAATTAATATTATGTGTTGCAAATCCCTCTTTTTTACGGAAATAATCGGACTAAAAGTACAATCAACAATTAATTAGCCTAAGTCTAGATGTCATTCCTTGTGTGATCGACCCTAACTTTTGTTAGGTTCTTTATTTGAACAACGACCACTTATACTTCTTTAGGGAGGTGTAATTTGGGCGTATCACCCATATTTCCACACCTAAAGTAATCACTTTTGCTATCACAACACTCTCCCAAATAGGTCCTACCACACTTACCACAAGGTAAGTTTTGAGTAGATCCTTGTGCCATATTTCCCTACGACAGAGAATCCTAAGCACTGAAGTTTTGAGAATTCAGAAACCTCTAATAATTTTTGTTCCTTCGTGCATGCACACTAGCCGATGATGGAGCAGGTCGAGATGACATTTTCTCGAAGAAAGACTTATTGTTATTTCCACTCCTCTACTGATTGGACTCATGTCCTACTGACCTCGCCCTCTTGTTCTAGTACTCTTCCCTATCCCTCAACTTATGTTCCACAACATGTTCGGCATACACCATGGGCCTCGAGATGTCCATACAATTGATCAGTAGTGCAACTTTGCATTCCTATTTTTACATGCCTGGTTAATCCAAAGACAAACTTCCTTGTCTTAGATGTCTTATCTGGAACTATGACTAGAGCATAACGGGACAGTTGCACAAACCTTAGACCATACTCTTTCACATTTATTTCACCTTACTTCAAGACTCAGGTTCACAACTCTTCTACCTTAAAACGGGACAATGATCTAGGAAGGCATCCTCGAACTCATCAAAATCAATCACATCAACATCTTCCTCATGACTCTCCTCCCACTTCTCATACAAGATGTGCGCAACGTTCTTGAGTTGATAAGCAACTCGTTGAACTCCTTTGGTCTTGGTACCATACACTTCCTTAAGAATATTCCACATATAATCTATGAAGTTCTGAGGATCCCTTTCTACCTTTGATCCCATAAATACCAGAGGATTCATCCTCAGGAAATATCTGATCCTTTCACAACTTAGAACTCTTGAGAACTAGAGTTAGTTACTATAGTGCCCTGACGACCTTACTAGGCAGCCACCAACTGATTGAGCATCTAAATAGATCTCTTGAATTCAGACTCTGAGGTAGGAGCAAGCTAAGAAGTAGGTGTCTGGGAACTCTTGCAATGCTAGGAGGCACTCTTGGTGCTCCAACACTAGTGTTCTAAGAAGTTGTGTGTGCTCTGTTTCAGGTTTTCATCGTAGTTAGTGGATGCAGATCACTAGAAGTGGTTCTAGTGGAAACCTGAAAACATGCGACATTTCGCTAACCGGTGATACACTTTGGAGGAATGCTCTGAAATATACGAACACACGAGTTAGAAGGGACTTTCATAGAGTTAGACTCTATAGCACAAGTTAGATTTTGAAAGAAGGGTAATATTTCCTAATGTCTTGTAGCCTCCCTTTTATAGATGTGGCGCACTTCACACCAATAAGAAGGACTCCACTAGACATGGCTTCATAGTCATCCTAGGGCACCAACTCTATGCTCTAATACCATGTTTGTAACGACCTAAAGTATACCCTAGATGTGACATGGAAAATAGGATCCCAAGAGACCCTAAACAAGCTACTTGACATAAGTATGATGTAAAGAAAGAAGATATACCATCAAGCACAACATAAAAGCATGAAGTCTCAAAATTAAAGTCTAGATCAAATAGAATATATGTAACAGTACAAAACTGAATCAAAAATGAAAAAAAAAATTATGTCCAACATAGCCTTTCTAGCATCACATGACTGGTTGAGACGTAACTCATACACCACACACAAGTCTGAAACTGAAAAGATAATAAATGAATGTACGCATCAAAGGCCTTATTCTTGAACAATGAGACTCACCAATCAAAACAAAGTTGTAGAGAAATTCCTATACTAACCACGCCTGAGAGAAGGACAATCATATCATATATTATGAGACAATATAGGCACAAATCAATGTACTAAGTATGGGTAAATGCATTAGAACATAAGCATGACAATATCATGAACTTACATAATATGCGCAACCAAGTAAATAATAAAATCCTAAGGAGAAATCATAAATCATGGACAAGGTTACTACATATAGAAAACGATTAAAATCCTTTAGAAGGATTTTGGAGAAAACATAGTTCATTTGTGGGATATCTACCATTAACCGACAATAAGACCATGTGAGCTATAATATGGAAACCGGTGTAACCCTCACACCGAAAAGAAAATTTCTACTTCCAAGGTAGAACTTTGTATCACTCATTTATGCTAAGTTGGATCCACTAGATTGGTCATTAAAGACAATCCTATGGGGGTACGCAGTTTGGAATAATGAAATTACTACCAAAGACAAAACCTCATCTATCAGTAAGGCCTCAATTCCAAAGTCATCTCGATGCTACGTAAATCGCAATGGTAAAAGACATGATCATATTAGCATACTTTGGAAGGCAACAATTAAAGACTACCAATCAAATCATAAGTTCGTATTTAGAATAGCTCATTTCAAACCATGAATTCATATTAGGAAACTTACCTTCCTAAGCTTCGAATTCATAATACCATTCAAATATGATTAAATATTTCATAAATCATTGATACTTTGTCTTCAAATCATCTATTTAGTCATAACTCATTCTTTTCATAAAACATGCATACATCCTTTATCAAATTCATGATCATAATTCATAAGTACACATGCCTTGTACATAATTCAAGCTAATAAATTAGGAAAAGGTACAGATCCATATGAAATCAATTGAAAATCATGTAATTAAATCAAATCATACATAATAAGATTGAATATAAATAATTGAATCATAACAAAGAGTACCCATAAATATTTGCATGAAACCCTAATAGAGTTCGGTGAAATCAAATTAGGAGATTGATATTCTTTTGGGACCGGATGATAGAAATTTATTGGTAAACTCCCACATACCCTAGCAATCGAATCCCAAAAGCAATGGAGGAAGAAACCTTGAAACCCTAATTCTTCACCTTGGAGCTCTTGAGAAATTTTGGAGAAGAAGACTTGGGGGAATCGGGGGAATTTATTGAATGAGAGGAATGTGTAATAATTTGAAGGATAGTAATAATTGTAGGGGCCTTTATAGGACCAAAATTACATAGTTTAGGGGTTAATTGGTTTGGAAAAGACAAAAACACCCTCAATTAAAAATTGCAGAAAGACTCTACGGTTTGGACCTACAGTTCATAAGACTTCATACATACTATACTGGTAAATCGTAGTCCCACCTACTGGAACCCAAAATTAAGCCCACTTTCTACGAGACCTCTCTACATGTTATTGATGAGTTGGGAATTATGACTCATTTAGGGCTTATACTTCATTAAATTAGTGTCCTCACTGGCTACTTTGTGCTCATAACTAATGTTAATATGTTGATATGCAACAAGAAAGGCTTAAGAAAAATGCAAGGGTATTAAAATTCGAAAACAACCAAAAAAGTAAAAAGAGAAGCAGGAGCTCGAAAAAGTCACTCGGCGAGTCGCCGAGTGAGCCTCCAGCTCGCCAAAAGTTTCAGCAAAGTAGCCCATGTACCAAGCTAACTTGGCGAGAAAGAGGATAATTCGGTGACACGCCGAATGAATCACGGTCACAGTCCAGCTTGACTAATATTCCAGAACAATTTGGTGTATGAGTCAAGCCAAAAGGCGAGAAGACGTACAACTCGGTGGATTGCCGAGTTGATCAGCGACCTCAACTAATCATGCCAATTGGACTTCGTGTTGAGTTTGTGGGAACATATAAATTCATTTATTCAAAGAAGAAAAGAGTTCTTACACAGTGTATTCCTGAGTCTTTGAGAGTTTTTACATTTTCACATTGTTAAACACTCTTGTAGAAAATTTGGATCTCGGATTTTGAGGTTCTAGGATTATAGCATTAATTTTGGCATTTGGTATTGTAGATTGTTAACAATTCAGATGGATGATTGGTAACAATTTCTTACTTTTCGCTATGTTTCGCTAAAACCTTCTACCACAGGGGTGTGATCATGTAGTCGAATGCATTAATTAGCTAATGGGTGTTATTAATTGCTAAATTTAATGTTGTTTTAAAATGGTTTTAATTGCTTATTCATGTTTTAATTGATGAACTGAAGTTGCAAATTCAGTTCTAGCTAGCTCTCTATGCTTGCTTGAAATAAAGGTATTAGAGTAGAGTGAATGATTGATAGTTGTATTGATTCGTATCCTTACAAATTTCTACTTGAGAAAGTGGGTTAATTAAAAAATTGGGTTGTTTTGTAGTGTTAAGCTTGTTGACGTTTCGAGAGAACTTGCTTAAAACATGATAGTTTATCAAGAGATGGCTATTGTATTCAAAACCTATCCTACCCATTGAGATTCAACAACCTGAAGTAATTAGTAATTACCAATTAAACAAAAATAGCATTTGATTGATAACATTTCTAAGATTCAATCTCTAATTGTTTAATTTCCTTTGTAGTTGTTCCTTATCATAAATTGGTTAGTAATTCACCCCATTTGATATTAATCATTGAAACTTTGTGATTTATTTTATGTTGTGCAATCTTTACTTCTAGAACACAATTTTACTTCATAGTTTAATTCTTTACCGTATCACTCCTTGTGGGATTGATCCCAACTCTTAGTTGGATTTATACTTGTTAGCGACTGCCTATACTTAGAATCAAAAGAAGTGTAGTTGAGCTTTATAAAAAATGGCGCCGTTGTCGGGGAGTGAGTCTTAGAATTCTTGTATTGATGTATTTTCGTGAACTAATTTTATTGTAGTTGCATTATCTTTTTTTTTTTCTTGTTGATTGCTTCTAAAACAAGTGAAGAAATGAGTGTGAACGGGAGCAATGAAAGTCAAATTGGGAACAATGATGACATCGGAAATTTTCATGATATATATGAAGATCAGCTGGGAAGTGTTGGTGCTATTTGATTGCCTCCGACTGTGGGCAATGCGGTGTTTCATGTGACCAGCACGATATTGCAGTTGTTGCAAATGAAAGGTCTCTTTAAGGGAATTGCTCATTAGGACCCTCATGACCACATCCGCAATTTTGTGGATGTGTGTGGACCATTTTCCTTCAAGAACATCACTCAAGAGTTCGTCCGGCTTCGTTTGATTCCCTTTTCTATAATGGAGGAAGCAACAAAGTGGTTTACCAAACTACCAAGGGAATCAATCACTTCTTGGAGGAGCTCACAGAAGTGTTTTATGAAAGGCTTTTCCCTCCCTCGAAGATGGTTAAGTTGAGGGATAATATGCATAATTTCAAGCGGATTGATGGTGTCCATGAAACGAGATTGAGGTTCCAAAAGTTGGTTCTCCAATGTCCGGCTGATGGGTTGCCAGAGAATGTGCTATTACAATATTCTTATCGAAGTATTGACACGGTCAACAAAGGTGTCGCTGACCAACTCATTCGGGGTGGAATCATGAGACAACCTTTTGATATAGCGTCAGCCTTGCTTTATAAGATGACCAAAATCAATTGTGCATGGTACACAAATGAAGATTAGGTTTCTCATTTGAATATTGATCTGACAAAGGAGAAAATGGAAAAGAACCAAGAACGAGATGAAAATATGGCCAAGATAATAACCCAAATGGACCTATTGACGAAACATGTCATGAGAGGTGGTTATAAGGCAATGAATGTGGTTAATGCAATTAGTGATGTGAATCTTAATGACGCACAATTTGAGGCCATGTAGAACGAAGAGGTACAATTTATGTCCAACCCACTGACTTCATGTATCAGGACACTACTTCGGTTCATGTGCCAACGATCGCGTGTAGTGATATAACCCAACCAGGGGTTGGGATCATTACCACAGGGAGTGGTTTCGAGAATTAATAAAAAAGTAAAATCAAGTTCTAATCAATCATAGCTGTAAATATTAACGAATAAAAACATACTAAATTAAGGGGTTGACACGAATGTCAATTATCAATGGGGGTTTGTAGTGATTAACAACTAAAACAGCGAAAATACAAAGATACGAGTATAGGGAGACGGGATTCTTGGGATGTGATAGGAATATGGGATAAAAGACACTATCAGGTAGATGCTTTTGATAGTACAATGCTCAATATTTGTAACTAGGCTAGACTTTAGTGGGGGTAAATTATCTCTCGAGCAACTTACCCCAAATCAACTCGGTTTCTCTCGAACATCGAGTTGTCGCATTTAAGCACAGCCTCCTCCTTAGCCCATTCACTCTCTCGAGCTGAAAGTGTGGGAGAGGGCCTAGGATTCACTCTCTCGAGCTGAACCCACGACGACCCAATAACCACCAGCTATCAATTTAGTAGTCTTAGTTTTAAAATCTCTCTCGAGCAAGCCAAAAACACTAAGATGAAATCATATTTGCAACTACAATCTCATTAAGTTCAAGCACAACTACTAAACAAAATCACATTTAAACAACGAATATATCAACAATAAGCAACACCAACAGTAAATTTAAACCATATTCACAAAATCACATCCCAAGAATCGGGGTTTTAGCTAGACATGAAAAAGAGATAGAAATCGATACCAACAAGTGTTACCATCAAGTGGGTACGATGATTAAAGTCTTTAAACACGTCAAGGATGAAGATTCTTCGAGACCCACTTCCAATTTTTTGGAATTGAAAATCTTCAAATCTTCAAGTGCAAGCACAATGTCTCCAAAAACTATAAGAACTAAAACTGAAATATTCTTAGTCTCAAAAATAAATTTCTCTATAAAGTATGATACTAAGCTAACAATTTAAACAAGTATTTATAGTGTTTGAAAATTTGGGCTGCGGAGGATCACTCAGCGCAGTTAGTCAGGATCGCCGATGTCACGACCCAAGCCTAGGGCCTAGACATGACATGGCGAATGAGGACCCAAAGGAACCCCAAACAAGCCTCTCAAACTTGTCATCACACTTCATTGGTCGCGGAAGTACATTCAACATTAATTAATGGGAAATAGGGACTAAGGGCAAACCATTTCAAAATGACATCATAGAACAAGAGTCAAGCTCATTTAC